>JAMPIV010003286.1:0-170560 GCA_024509875.1 Oreohelix idahoensis
TTACCACAAATTCATTGGGAAATAGTTACAAATGCGCTTTCACTGGCGATGAATAATGGCACAAAATTCCGAAAGCTTGGCTCTGGTTGCCAAGACTTTTTTATTTAGAAATAATATGGATCTGGCTCTCAACGCACTGTTTCTTAGTAAGTTTATTTTTAATGTCGGCACTGAACTGGACGCTACTAATTGACTATATTGGCGGGTCTAACCCAATCGGGCCATGTTTACACAGCTTTTCAAAAAAATTTTACCCTTCTCACGTTTCCCCTAACAACCAAAATTAGTATTTGTAGTCCGACTAATCGTGTTTAGCCTTACATATCATTCCCGCCAATCAAATTGGATTTAACATAGTGACCTATTTCCCGTACAATGGTGGTTTCAAAACATGCCACTGTGCGATTATTATTTGGTGTTGTCTGACACCCTCACTATTTTCTTTTGGCTATAATTTGTTAATTCCTAGACTATTTGCGTAACACTTAACATATTCTTTGTCAGCAAGTCCTAAGGAACCCAAATATATAAATTTAATGGAGCTAAGTGGCTGCGTTCAAAATATGCATTTTCTAGGATAGTCGTGTATTTTTTTTTTTTTTTTATGTTTAGAACCGCCACCTGTCCTTCCTTTTCGACTGTTTTGTCAGACTAATATCAGGATTTCAGACATAAAACAGTAGAATGTCATGTTTCCCAATAAGCATTTTACAGGTTTTTAAACCTAGCTCTCGTAGTTGTAGTGTTTTTTATCACTGTCCATCTGAAAAAAAGTTAGTGCTTCATGCCTTTCGCGTTGGGGGTGGCATTAATTGTATATCGCGAGACGCGTGTTAGTGTTGCCGGCGTTCCTGCTTTCAGCCCTCCCTCTCTCTATCCTAAGTTCATCTGTCTTTTCATCACGCAGTGTATAAAATGAAATTAATGCTAGTATTAATTTAGGTCATTAATCAGCTTGCGTATCTCAAGGTTTTCTTAGAAATGCAGTACACGTTTTATTGTTTTGTGGAAACGCGTGTATGCTGCTATAGGCTTTACTATCAACGTGGAAACGTTACAATTTGCAGACGAAGTAGAAAAAAGGAGGATTTCGAGTACAGTCATTGTGACAGCACTGTTCTTTACCATTCTTCTTTCCCTTTTATTTAATTTATGTGTTAGGCTTTACATTTACCTTTTAATTTATATATGTGGATGTAGAATTTCACGACACAAACATTAAATAATTTATGATACTTGCTTCACAAACATTGGATATCTCATGATTCGTGCTACACAAACATTAGATATCTCATGATACGTGCTGCACAAACATTAGATATCTCATGATACTTGCTACACAAACATGAGATATCTCATGATACTTGCTACACACACATTAGATATCTCAATCTACTTGCTACATACGCAGCCTGACATTAGATATCTCATGATACATGCTACACACATCCTGACATTATATATCTTATGATTTCTGCTACACACACACACAACTTACATTAGATATCTCATGATACCTGCTACACAAAACAACCTGACATTAGATATATCATGATACATGCCACACACACAACCTGACATTAGATATCTCATGATACCTGTGTTACAATTAAATTTGATAACTATTGTGTGAGTCTTATAATCGAGGAAGTGGAGGGGAACTGCGGTAAGACGTGGAATACGATGGATGGGTTTGAAAAAAAATCGAAAAAAGGTGATTCGTCTTACGAGGACAAAAGACAAAGAAAATAGTCTACGTTACGGCCACAAGGCCTTCGTCAGGAAAGGAAAGAAAGTGAAGGCTAGATAGGACACATAAAAACTAAATAAAATAAAAACTGGGTACTTCCCTGAAGGCAAGAACCGAAATGGCTGTCTGTTGATAAGCGCGTGGCTGAACAGAAAGTGACTTCCGCCGCCGGATGTACACAATGCATACTAAGAAACTAAAAAACGAAACCGGAAAATAAACTACCCAACGTGATAAAAGTGGGGACTGGAAATAGAAGGGGACAGAATGAGTGGGAGATAAATAAATATGAAATAAAAAAATGTATATGGCATACAAATAGAAGAATAGGATAAGAGTGGAAAGAGTAAAATAGAGCAAGAGAGGAGAGGGTGACCTCAGACAAAGGTGTGAAAAGTGTTGAGACCGGCTGGTTTTAGACACCCCATGCGGTGGATAAGACGGTTCTCAAGCTGTTCTCGGCTGGCAGTGTCAGAGGAGCAGGATCGGATCGCTGTGACCTGGATGTCGATGGGACCATGGTGGTCAGGACCATTGAAGTGTATAGCAACTGGTGTTGACTTTTGCTGAGCGATGTCATTTAAGTGCTGGCTGAATCTGTCCCCAAGTCGTTTGCCTGTTTGGCCAATATAAGTTTTGCAGCAACGTTTACATATGATCGTATAAATGACATTGCGCGATTCACACGTGAAGCTACTAGTGATGGTGTACGTAGCCTTAGGAAAGGACACCTTCTGGGTTGAGATGACATACTTGCACGTGTTGCATCGTGTCCGACCACAGGGTAGTGTGCCAAAGTGAGTGGCATTCTCCTTTGGGAGACGGCTGTGAACAAGAAGATCCTTCAAGTTCTTGTCACGTCTATATGCCACCAAAGGTGCTTCACTGAATACTTTTTGGGTCAGAGGCTCTGCTTGGAGGATAGGGAGGTGGCGGAAAAGGATCTGTTTGACAGTAGTACTGTGAGGGTGATGGGTCAAGATTAATTTGACTCTATCCGAAGTGGATTTATGGTGAGGTTTGAGGGCCTCCAGACGAGAGATGGGGAGCACACGTTGGAGAGCAGAGGTGAGAGCATGTTCTGGATAAAGTCTGTTACGGAAGAAATCCAACATCTCATTTGCTCGTAAGTGGAAGTCATCGTCGTCTTGGCATAAACGGCGGAGAAGGAGAAGTTGTGAAAAAGGAAGGGAGTCACGACAGGCCCGAGGATGAAAAGAGGTATACAGGAGGTAGCTGTGGGCATCTGTCGGCTTGTAGTATACTGAGGTATTAAGGCCGGAGGGCGTGATAGAAATAGTAATGTCAAGGAAGTTGACAGATACTGTGGAGACGAGGGAGGTGAACTTGATGGTGGGGTGAAAGTGGTTCACAAAGTCGATGAAGCGGTGTAAATCAGTCTCAGACATATCTGTGAGACCTATGCCATCATCGATATATCTGCGGTAAAACCCAGGGAAAGGACCGGAGTATTGTTGCCATATCTGATGCTCCAAGTGGCCCATGAATAGACAGGCATAGCTGGGACCCATCTTCGTTCCCATGGCAACACCACTAATTTGGTCAAAAAACTGACCATTGAATTCAAAGGAATTCAGTTGAAGGACCAGTTCAGCAAGACGGAGAAGAGTGACAGTGGATATAGAAGGGCAAGTGCGTTGGTCCAGAAAAAACTGAAGAGCTCGGAGACCATCAGAGTGGGGAACAGAGGTATACAGAGAGCAGACGTCCAGCAAGAAAAGACGGTAGGAGCGGTCTGCTGGGAGTCGGATAGAGGAGAAAGTTGTAAGAGCGTGATTGGTGTCTTTGATGAAGGAGGGAAGATTCTCAACGATAGGCTGGAAAATGCTATCGAGGAAGTCAGAAATGTGTTCAGTAGGACAAGAACAGGCTGAGACAATAGGTCTTCCAGGGTTTTCGATCTTGTGAATTTTGGGGAGCATGTAGAATACAGGCTTGCCCAAAGAGCTGTCATGAATCCTAAGATGAGATGCTTCGGGAGGAAGATCATTACTAGTGATAAGCTGTTTAATCGTGTTGTGTACAATGCGATTGTTAGAGACAGTCGCATCGCTGGTCCTGGACCTGTAAAAAGAGCCATTGGTCAACTGGTTTTTACCTTCACTTAGGTACAAGTCCTTCTGCCAGACGACAATGGCTCCTCCCTTGACACCAATCACGCTCTTACAACTTTCTCCTCTATCCGACTCCCAGCAGACCGCTCCTACCGTCTTTTCTTGCTGGACGTCTGCTCTCTGTATACCTCTATTCCCCACTCTGATGGTCTCCGAGCTCTTCAGTTTTTTCTGGACCAACGCACTTGCCCTTCTATATCCACTGTCACTCTTCTCCGTCTTGCTGAACTGGTCCTTCAACTGAATTCCTTTGAATTCAATGGTCAGTTTTTTGACCAAATTAGTGGTGTTGCCATGGGAACGAAGATGGGTCCCAGCTATGCCTGTCTATTCATGGGCCACTTGGAGCATCAGATATGGCAACAATACTCCGGTCCTTTCCCTGGGTTTTACCGCAGATATATCGATGATGGCATAGGTCTCACAGATATGTCTGAGACTGATTTACACCGCTTCATCGACTTTATGAACCACTTTCACCCCACCATCAAGTTCACTTCCCTCGTCTCCACAGTATCTGTCAACTTCCTTGACATTACTATTTCTATCACGCCCTCCGGCCTTAATACCTCAGTATACTACAAGCCGACAGATGCCCACAGCTACCTCCTGTATACCTCTTCTCATCCTCGGGCCTGTCGTGACTCCCTTCCTTTTTCACAACTTCTCCGCCTCCGCCGTTTATGCCAAGACGACGATGACTTCCATTTACGAGCAAATGAGATGTTGGATTTCTTCCGTAACAGACTTTATCCAGAACATGTTCTCACCTCTGCTCTCCAACGTGTGCTCCCCATCTCTCGTCTGGAGGCCCTCAAACCTCACCATAAATCCACTTCGGATAGAGTCAAATTAATCTTGACCCATCACCCTCACAGTACTACTGTCAAACAGATCCTTTTCCGCCACCTCCCTATCCTCCAAGCAGAGCCTCTGACCCAAAAAGTATTCAGTGAAGCACCTTTGGTGGCATATAGACGTGACAAGAACTTGAAGGATCTTCTTGTTCACAGCCGTCTCCCAAAGGAGAATGCCACTCACTTTGGCACACTACCATGTGGTCGGACACGATGCAACACGTGCAAGTATGTCATCTCAACCCAGAAGGTGTCCTTTCCTAAGGCTACGTACACCATCACTAGTAGCTTCACGTGTGAATCGCGCAATGTCATTTATACGATCATATGTAAACGTTGCTGCAAAACTTATATTGGCCAAACAGGCAAACGACTTGGGGACAGATTCAGCCAGCACTTAAATGACATCGCTCAGCAAAAGTCAACACCAGTTGCTATACACTTCAATGGTCCTGACCACCATGGTCCCATCGACATCCAGGTCACAGCGATCCGATCCTGCTCCTCTGACACTGCCAGCCGAGAACAGCTTGAGAACCGTCTTATCCACCGCATGGGGTGTCTAAAACCAGCCGGTCTCAACACTTTTCACACCTTTGTCTGAGGTCACGCTCTCCTCTCTTGCTCTATTTTACTCTTTCCGCTCTTATCCTATTCTTCTATTTGTATGCCATATACATTTTTTTTATTTCATATTTATTTATCTCCCACTCATTCTGTCCCCTTCTATTTCCAGTCCCCACTTTTATCACGTTGGGTAGTTTATTTTCCGGTTTCGTTTTTTAGTTTCTTAGTATGCATTGTGTACATCCGGCGGCGGAATTCACTTTCTGTTTAGCCACGCGCTTATCTACAGACAGCCATTTCGGTTCTTGCCTTCAGGGAAGTACCCAGTTTTTATTTTATTTAGTTTTTATGTGTCCTATCTAGCCTTCACTTTCTTTCCTTTCCTGACGAAGGCCTTGTGGCCGTAACGTAGACTATTTTCTTTGTCTTTTGTCCTCGTAAGACGAATCACCTTTTTTCGATGTTTTTTCAAACCCATCCATTGTGAGTCTTATATGGAGCTAGATTGGGCTCTATTTATTATCTCTTTTTACGGAATTACACCGCAGGAGGATGTGACGTCATAACGATTTGGTACAATAAGCAGATGTCACTTTAGGAGCAGAAGTGAGTGTATCGTCTGCTAGGGACTTGGTCGAATGTGTTGATGGCGTGAGGACGCATGTGTGAAGGCTCCTGATGTTTCGTAGTGTATCCCTGTATTCCATCACTATTACACCAGTATGATTCTGTGAGTTGTACATAGTATTTCTGCTTTACAGGGAGTATGAATTCTAAGTTTCGTGTGTGAATCATATAAAAATAATGAGAATAATGGGACAGCGTCTGAGACATGGACGGACTGCCTAATCTATATTGAATACGACAGCTTAATGCTAAGGCACAAGTGCATGAACTATTTATTGAACCATGGAGCCAATATCAGTAAATATATTGTCCTCGTCATCCAGTGTGGCTCAGTAATTATTATGTCTGTTCGTTCGCTGTTATTGCTACCCCTACGATTTTAACTTGGCCCAGGACAACGATCCTGCAACTACTAATACTACTATTCAGAACAGCACGTAACAACCTGCTACCACATAACCTGACATTAGATATCTCATGATACATGCCACACACGCAACTTGACATTAGATATCTCATGATACATGCTACACACACAACCCGACATTAAGATGTCTCATGATACATGCTACACACACAACCTGACATTATATGTCTCATGATACCTGCTACACACACAACCCCATATTAGACACATGTTACTGCTAGGAACGAACAATGATGTGAATTCTTTCATTGTCCCCCCCAAAGACATCTGGGAGGCAGGAATCACATGGAATGCCTCTTCCTAAGGTTAAATTAAACATACATTTTAAATATTTGCACGCACCGATTGTCCATTCCTCCACACGTCCATACAGTCTGTATCCAGCGAAGATCTCATCTCCTCTGAGCGTGGCATTCGATCTCGACTGAACCTGAAGATGAGACTTGTTTTACCGGAACGAGGTTGACCAACCACAACAAGCCGACATGTTGTAGGAATTATTTGTCGCCCTTTAGACCAATCTGTACCAGACACTAAAATAATGTCACAATTAATAAGCTGTTTATAGTGTTACAAGGAGAATAAAGTGTGGGTTATAACTCGTCACAGGCAGCAAACAACCGTCGTCACATCATCCTGTCTCCATTTGTGGGTTATAACTCGTCACAGCAAACAACTGTCGTCACATCATCCCGTACCCATTGTATCCAACATTTTGTTTGAACACTTTAAATAATGGACGACATGACAGGACACGTACGTGTACTCAATAATAGCAAACAATAGATCGTGTCTTCAGGGAACAACGCCTTGACGAGACAGACTAACAACATGTCATTTACCCACCCCCGAGAAGGAGAAACGGTATGGCTACCACACATGAGGTTTATAGCGAACAAAGACGAAGAAGAAGAAAACATGTCTTACAGTTGACCTTGTTTAGGAAGCATTTGTATGTGAGCAGACGACAAGATGAAGTAATCAGTGATGTTTTAAAACGAGTGTGGTCTCAGGTAAGACAAGACAACATTGTGTCAAACAAAAACGGAGGGGGGCGCAGGTGTCAGAATAGAGCGTAATAGTTTTCAGAAATAACTACAGCCACTTGAAGAAAAACTGTAACTTCTAGCTCTTGACCTTCTGTCATGTATACCAGAATTTTATACTGTATATTCTAGGTTCAGGTCAACATTTGTTGTTGTAGATTTTTTTTTCTAATCGTAAGGAACGAAGTACAACTGGACAAGGAAACTTAAAACTATAACGCATTTTGATAGGACACTGACGGGATTAAATGGTCAGATGCAAGACTTAAAGCCAGCGAAGTAAGATCAAATAAGGACTGACATAACTTCAAGAAAAGTGAAGTAAGACCAAATAAGGACAGATATAACTTCAAGAGAACAAAAGTGAATTAAGATCAAATAAAGACGTTTTAACTTCAAGAGAACACAAGTGAAGTAAGAACAAATAAGGTCAGATATAACTTCAAGAGAACACAAGTGAAGTAAGAACAAATAAGGTCAGATATAACTTCAAGAGAAACCTTCAAGATTTTTGCAGTTTGCAAGAAGAGATTTCCTTTATTGTGAAAATCTGTGCATACAGATTATATTTTTGTGGTTCATCCACGTAAGTACGTTCCAAGGAACTTTATTTCATTTTCAGCACGATTTTCGTGATAAGTCCCTGATATTTGAAACTAATGAAGCTGCTAAAAGAAGAAATAAGTACTATAGAGACTCCTACATACGAAGTGCCCAACAATGATACAATAAACACTAAGGACTTAGAGAAGTTTGAAACTGTTGAGGAAATATACAAACCACCTTGGATTGAACTTAAGGAGGGAAGGTTTATCGTACATGTTGAAATGGATGCATATGATGTAAATAGATGAAACATTGTTGCCATATTTGCTTGTTGATCTTGAACAGTTCTGCATCAAATAAACTTCACTTTAATTGTCAAGGCTGTTGATGGATTACTAAACAGTTGGATAGGTTAAATGTTATGTACATGTTTGGTACATTACCATTACTATTGTCTCACAACAAAACATCTCAAAAGAGGAACGAACCAACCTGGGTCCAAATAGATTGAAACCAAGAAAGTAATATCTCTGGCGGACTTTAAGCCAGTCAAGATCTAACTTGGAATATACAAGCAGTAAAAAGAAAAACTATTAATACGTGCCCCGTCACAAACATAAGTGAAGTAAGAAAAAAATAAGGTCAGATATAACTTCAAGAGAACATAAGTGAAGTAAGAACAAATAAGGTCAGATATAACTTCCAGAGAACACAAGTGAAGTAAGACCAAATAAAGACGTTTTAACTTCAAGAGAACACAAGTGAAGTAAGACCAAATAAGGTCAGATATAACTTCAAGAGAACACAAGTGAAGTAAGACCAAATAAAGACGTTTTAACTTCAAGAGAACACAAGTGAAGTAAGACCAAATAAGGTCAGATATAACTTCAAGAGAACACAAGTGAAGTAAGAACAAATAAGGTCAGATATAACTTCAAGAGAACACAAGTGAAGTAAGAACAAATAAGGTCAGATATAACTTCAAGTGATCAAAAGTGAAGTAAGAACAAATAAGGACGGATATTTCAAGGGAACACAAGTGAAGTGGAAATAAGAGCACACAAGGAACTTATAACAATGGCGGACATTAGTCAACATCATGAGAAATAACATGCTGAGATGGTTGTGACTCGATGGAAGCTAGCAGAGAGACACGAACAGGAGGTACTGAACAAACTAAGGTCAACAAATAAAAACACAGAGAACACACACCGCTAAGATGACAAAACAACATTAATATTGACGTAAGACTGCAGGCATAGTAAACCAGGGAATCACCATTAAAGATAGACAATATTACAACATGTGTAAATTTGCGAAAAGATGCCTCAACGGTTAGGATTGCTGATGAAGAATAAGAAGGTGCTGATTGTTGAAAATGATGATGATATAAAGTGTATTTGTCCTATTCTGAAGCCATAATTAAGATAGTAATAAAGTTTGTTGACTATAGTGCGTTTCAAAAAGACCGGTCATCGATTGACTTCAAATATCTCCATATTCCTTGCACTTATAAACATGATTTTTTGCATGTGGTCTTATATTTTCAATGTCCCAAAGTTTTTATAAAATTCAATGTTGCAGGTAGTGTTCTTTTCTTGTAACGGCTAATTCCTTTGATCTTTTTTAACGAAGTAATTATGTTGTCCTGGAAGAAAATGATTTACCGTAAATGACGGAAGTTGCATATTTTCGGCATAGGCGTCTATACAATTCGAATGTTAGAGGGGTTTGTTAACTGATTACTACGTGAGGTCCTTTTTTATTTCTTCGAAATATTTGAGAGAATAATAACGCCTACTCGTTGTAAATGTTACTTTTTATACTAAAACGTGAATGGATGCAAGAAGAGGTGAAAGTACTGTGTATGTTAAAAATAGTAGTGAAATCGTGGAGATAAATAGGAAATGAATTGGTTCACATATACACATAGATGGTGGAGAAAACATATAAGGTATTTACACACTTATTCTGAGTCAGACGAGTCTAACATATTGATGACTATTCTCGGCTGAACGAACGACAGTCCATCTTTTTTCCAATAGTCATTTTCCTCTTTTAAGACATGATCTTCACATTTACACCAATAATCTTTGTCTATCTGCGAGAGGGCGGTATATGTTAGTTCTTTCATATTGCTACCGTTCAATCATCGGTATGATAGTCCCGGTTGTCCGTATAATTGGAAGTGGAAAATAAGTACAGCATTTTTCACTAGCCCATTATGTCATTCTGCCTGCATGTGCCATTATCAAGGACGTTGTCCTTTTCCACTGGGTAACAAGGAAAAATTTTACCAGAGGACCTCATCAAAAAATTAAAAGACGTTTATGGAGTAAAATGTTCGACTAATGTAAGATTGAAGAATGAACTTGTTGTACTTTATTGTTCGGATGAGTTCTGCAAACAAGTCATTTCATGAGTTACTGCAGTTCTTAGTTGAAAATGATCTCAGTTCAGCGCTTTACAGAAGTGTTCAAACTGGCAGAATTGATAATGACAATTCCAGCAAATACTGCTTCTGTAGAAAGATCGTTTTCAGCTTTAAAGCGAATTCACAATTCATAGATCTACAAAGGGTTAAGATCGACTCTCCAAGTCTCAGCCTATTGTCCATTGAAAAGGAAATTTTGAGCAAGGTTAGATTGAAGAATACATTTTACGATGCTGTAACAGAGAAATTTCTGCAAAAGGAAAGAAGAATAGATCTAATCTTCATGTGAAACCTGTAAGTTGGAAAAAAAAAATATGTATTATTTAGTTAATGTTTTTCTTCCAGCCGAATAACTGTCGTTGCGTAATTGAATATAGTTGGATTTTAAATTAAGAGGGGAAGGGGTAAATAGTAGGCGTACATATTCATTTTAAGTAGCAGCACGCCTAGCTCGCATTACCATGATACGCCACTGTAACTGAACGCACCGGAAGGATCAATGTAATGTTCAAACATTTATTACAAATAAGGGAGGGAAACCTGAGGCCTGTAAACAGTAAATTAATATGAAATTAATATGAAACAAATATAAAGGTATGTTATCAGGCACTCGCAGGAAATAAAGAAGTAGAACACCAGACAACAGAGCCATGCAAGCGAATCACACTATCCGCTCTGCCATCTACGCATCATCAAAAAATGATGTTTCAATGGCAGGTCAATAGTGCGAACCACAATACACGACACCAGAAGTCCTCCATGGGCAGTTCAGCCTATTGATGACGCAATCACTTCTGTTGTATTTCTATCAAGCAGTATAGGCCGAATCCAACAAGACCCTTAGGACCTTAATACTGTGTCCAGTAAATGATAGTAGACTAGAACAGTGAGAACAGGATAGTGGGTAGGTTTGGTAATGTACAAACATTTATTACAAATAAGGGAGGGAAACCTGAGGCCTGTAAACAGTAAATTAATATGAAATTAATATGAAACAAATATAAAGGTATGTTATCAGGCACTCGCAGGAAATAAAGAAGTAGAACACCAGACAACAGAAAAACAACAGACATGAGTGGCTTACCCAGGATTTGAACACTGGACCTTCCGTGCGACAACCCCGCCTAGCCATGCAAGCGAATCACACTATCCGCTCTGCCATCTACGCATCATCAAAAAATGATGTTTCAATGGCAGGTCAATAGTGCGAACCACAATACACGACACCAGAAGTCCTCCATGGGCAGTTCAGCCTATTAATGACGCAATCACTTCTGTTGTATTTCTATCAAGCAGTATAGGCCGAATCCAACAAGACCCTTAGGACCTTAATACTGTGTCCAGTAAATGATAGTAGACTAGAACAGTGAGAACAGGATAGTGGGTAGGTTTGGTATTGTACAAACATTTATTACAAATAAGGGAGTGAAACCTGAGGCCTGTAAACAGTAAATTAATATGAAATTAATATGAAACAAATATAAAGGTATGTTATCAGGCACTCGCAGGAAATAAAGAAGTAGAACACCAGACAACAGAAAAACAACAGACATGAGTGGCTTACCCAGGATTTGAACACTGGACCTTCCGTGCGACAACCCCGCCTAGCCATGCAAGCGAATCACACTATCCGCTCTGCCATCTACGCATCATCAAAAAATGATGTTTCAATGGCAGGTCAATAGTGCGAACCACAATACACGACACCAGAAGTCCTCCATGGGCAGTTCAGCCTATTAATGACGCAATCACTTCTGTTGTATTTCTATCAAGCAGTATAGGCCGAATCCAACAAGACCCTTAGGACCTTAATACTGTGTCCAGTAAATGATAGTAGACTAGAACAGTGAGAACAGGATAGTGGGTAGGTTTGGTATTGTACAAACATTTATTACAAATAAGGGAGGGAAACCTGAGGCCTGTAAACAGTAAATTAATATGTAAATTAATATGAAACAAATATAAAGGTATGTTATCAGGCACTCGCAGGAAATAAAGAAGTAGAACACCAGACAACAGAAAAACAACAGACATGAGTGGCTTACCCAGGATTTGAACACTGGACCTTCCGTGCGACAACCCCGCCTAGCCATGCAAGCGAATCACACTATCCGCTCTGCCATCTACGCATCATCAAAAAATGATGTTTCAATGGCAGGTCAATAGTGCGAACCACAATACACGACACCAGAAGTCCTCCATGGGCAGTTCAGCCTATTAATGACGCAATCACTTCTGTTGTATTTCTATCAAGCAGTATAGGCCGAATCCAACAAGACCCTTAGGACCTTAATACTGTGTCCAGTAAATGATAGTAGACTAGAACAGTGAGAACAGGATAGTGGGTAGGTTTGGTATTGTACAAACATTAATTACAAATAAGGGAGGGAAACCTGACGCCTGTAAACAGTAAATTAATACGAAAATAATATGAAACAAATATAAAGGTATGTTATCAGGCACTCGCAGGAAATAAAGAAGTAGAACACCAGACAACAGAAAAACAACAGACATGAGTGGCTTACCCAGGATTTGAACACTAGACCTTCCGTGCGACAACCCCGCCTAGCCATGCAAGCGAATCACACTATCCGCTCTGCCATCTACGCATCATCAAAAAATGATGTTTCAATGGCAGGTCAATAGTGCGAACCACAATACACGACACCAGAAGTCCTCCATGGGCAGTTCAGCCTATTAATGACGCAATCACTTCTGTTGTATTTCTATCAAGCAGTATAGGCCGAATCCAACAAGACCCTTAGGACCTTAATACTGTGTCCAGTAAATGATAGTAGACTAGAACAGTGAGAACAGGATAGTGGGTAGGTTTGGTATTGTACAAACATTTTTTACAAATAAGGGAGGGAAACCTGAGGCCTGTAAACAGTAAATTAATATGAAACAAATATAAAGGTATGTTATCAGGCACTCGCAGGAAATAAAGAAGTAGAACACCAGACAACAGAAAAACAACAGACATGAGTGGCTTACCCAGGATTTGAACACTGGACCTTCCGTGCGACAACCCCGCCTAGCCATTGCAAGCGAATCACACTATCCGCTCTGCCATCTACGCATCATCAAAAAATGATGTTTCAATGGCAATTTTTACAATAACACGACACCAGAAGTCCTCCATGGGCAGTTTCAGCCTATTAATGACGCAATCATTCTGTTGTACAAGCAAATAGGCCTGAATCCACTGTTCTAGTCTACTATCATTTACTGGACACAGTATTAAGGTCCTAAGGGTCTTGTTGGATTCGGCCAATACTGCTTGATAGAAATACAACAGAAGTGATTGCGTCATTAATAGGCTGAACTGCCCATGGAGGACTTCTGGTGTCGTGTATTGTGGTTCGCACTATTGACCTGCCATTGAAACATCATTTTTTTGATGATGCGTCGATGGCAGAGCGGATAGTGTGATTCGCTTGTTAATTTCATGTTTAATTAACTTGTTTACAGGCCTCAGGTTTCCCTCCCTTATTTGTAATAAATGTTTGTACAATACCAACCCTACCCACTATCCTGTTCTCACTGTTCTAGTCTACTATCATTTACTGGACACAGTATTAAGGTCCTAAGGGTCTTGTTGGATTCGGCCTATACTGCTTGATAGAAATACAACAGAAGTGATTGCGTCATTAATAGGCTGAACTGCCCATGGAGGACTTCTGGTGTCGTGTATTGTGGTTCGCACTATTGACCTGCCATTGAAACATCATTTTTTTTTGATGATGCGTAGATGGCAGAGCGGATAGTGTGATTCGCTTGCATGGCTAGGCGGGGTTGTCGCACGGAAGGTCCAGTGTTCAAATCCTGGGTAAGCCACTCATGTCTGTTGTTTTTCTGTTGTCTGGTGTTCTACTTCTTAATTTCCTGCGAGTGCCTGATAACATACCTTTATATTTGTTTCATATTAATTTACTGTTTACAGGCCTCAGGTTTCCCTCCCTTATTTGTAATAAATGTTTGTACAATACCAAACCTACCCACTATCCTGTTCTCACTGTTCTAGTCTACTATCATTTACTGGACACAGTATTAAGGTCCTAAGGGTCTTGTTGGATTCGGCCTATACTGCTTGATAGAAATACAACAGAAGTGATTGCGTCATTAATAGGCTGAACTGCCCATGGAGGACTTCTGGTGTCGTGTATTGTGGTTCGCACTATTGCCCTGCCATTGAAACATCATTTTTTGATGATGCGTAGATGGCAGAGCGGATAGTGTGATTCGCTTGCATGGCTAGGCGGGGTTGTCGCACGGAAGGTCCAGTGTTCAAATCCTGGGTAAGCCACTCATGTCTGTTGTTTTTCTGTTGTCAGGTGTTCTACTTCTTTATTTCCTGCGAGTGCCTGATAACATACCTTTATATTTGTTTCATATTATTTTACTGTTTACAGGCCTCAGGTTTCCCTCCCTTATTTGTAATAAATGTTTGTACAATACCAAACCTACCCACTATCCTGTTCTCACTGTTCTAGTCAACTATCATTTACTGGACACAGTATTAAGGTCCTAAGGGTCTTGTTGGATTCGGCCTATACTGCTTGATAGAAATACAACAGAAGTGATTGCGTCATTAAATAGGCAGAAATAGTGCCCATGGAGGACAAATTCTGGTGTCATGAACAAATGGTTCCGCACTATTGACCTGCCATTGAAACATCATTTTATTGATGATGCGTAGATGGCAGAGCGGATAGTGTGATTCGCTTGCATGGCTAGGCGGGGTTGTCGCACGGAAGGTCCAGTGTTCAAATCCTGGGTAAGCCACTCATGTCTGTTGTTTTTCTGTTGTCTGGTGTTCTACTTCTTTATTTCCTGCGAGTGCCTGATAACATACCTTTATATTTGTTTCATATTAATTTACTGTTTACAAGCCTCAGGTTTCCCTCCCTTATTTGTAATAAATGTTTGTACAATACCAAACCTACCCACTATCCTGTTCTCACTGTTCTAGTCTACTATCATTTACTGGACACAGTATTAAGGTCCTAAGGGTCTTGTTGGATTCGGCCTATACTGCTTGATAGAAATACAACAGAAGTGATTGCGTCATTAATAGACTGAACTGCCCATGGAGGGGGACTTCTGGTGTCGTGTATTGTGGTTCGCACTATTGACCTGCCATTGAAACATCATTTTTTGATGATGCGTAGATGGCAGAGCGGATAGTGTGATTCGCTTGCATGGCTAGGCGGGGTTGTCGCACGGAAGGTCCAGTGTTCAAATCCTGGGTAAGCCACTCATGTCTGTTGTTTTTCTGTTGTCTGGTGTTCTACTTCTTTATTTTCCTGCGAGTGCCTGATAACATACCTTTATATTTGTTTCATATTAATTTACTGTTTACAGGCCTCAGGTTTCCCTCCCTTATTTGTAATAAATGTTTGTACAATACCAAACCTACCCACTATCCTGTTCTCACTGTTCTAGTCTACTATCATTTACTGGACACATTATTAAGGTCCTAAGGGTCTTGTTGGATTCGGCCTATACTGCTTGATAGAAATACAACAGAAGTGATTGCGTCATTAATAGGCTGAACTGCCCATGGAGGACTTCTGGTGTCGTGTATTGTGGTTCGCACTATTGACCTGCCATTGAAACATCATTTTTTGATGATGCGTAGATGGCAGAGCGGATAGTGTGATTCGCTTGCATGGCTAGGCGGGGTTGTCGCACGGAAGGTCCAGTGTTCAAATCCTGGGTAAGCCACTCATGTCTGTTGTTTTTCTGTTGTCTGGTGTTCTACTTCTTTATTTCCTGCGAGTGCCTGATAACATACCTTTATATTTGTTTCATATTAATTTCATATTAATTTACTGTTTACAGGCCTCAGGTTTCCCTCCCTTATTTGTAATAAATGTTTGTACAATACCACTATTGACCTGCCATTGAAACATCATTTTATTGATGATGCGTAGATGGCAGAGCGGATAGTGTGATTCGCTTGCATGGCTAGGCGGGGTTGTCGCACGGAAGGTCCAGTGTTCAAATCCTGGGTAAGCCACTCATGTCTGTTGTTTTTCTGTTGTCTGTTGTTCTACTTCTTTATTTCCTGCGAGTGCCTGATAACATACCTTTATATTTGTTTCATATTAATTTCATATTAATGTAATGTTCAAAACAGTGCGGCAGTGAGCTGAAACACGGTCAAAATCGCGTAAAATGCGTTCAAGATGTTAAATCGAAATAGCTCACAAATATGAAGGGGTAAGCCCTTTCAATACATGGTTGGACTAGGAGGTGGTCGATTTTGTATACTTTAAATAAATAAAATTTAAAACCATAAGTTTGTTAACGAGGAAAAAAATGTCCCCCTCGGGACATAGCGATCATTAGGTCATATGCAAAGTTGCAACAATTACGATGAAGTGGTTGCAGAGATATTGAATATTAAACAGCGGCAAACATTGTGAAACGCACTATAGCACGATCGATTGTTGAAGATAACACTGCACAGATTGAGAGCACCTGTTTGCAGCAGTGACATTTCGCGTTATCACTGTTGTACCCATTCTTCAATCTGCTAGACATCCCTTTTTTGTCTAGGAAGCCAGATCTTGTGTGCGTCTCGTCGCCAAACAGCAAAGCCAGATTTTATCACGGACGTCTCCTTACAGCAATGCCGGATCTTACCCCGCACATCTCCCTTACAGGGATGTGCGATCTCGTGTTGACAGCTGTGGTAAAGTGGGATGTTATAAATATTTATAGGGGACTTAGTGTACTGACTGAGATCAGCTGTGAAGGTATCTGTATCTAATAGGTGTATGGTTTTACAGATAACCTTACTTTCTACCACATTTATACTTCAGTCAGAATTATTCTGGAATATTGTGATGACTACGTTAAATGTCTAGGGTTATGTAAATGATGAAGTGTAAGTCACAACAACAACAGACAGATAAACAATTTAATTTATTCCACCACACTTGACAACACTGTGACACTCACACACATTTAACACTCTATAAGACTATCTTAATTGAGTCAATGGTAACAGTTCAAATATATATGTATTAATTACTTTCACTAATATATATCCTGATTCAACTACACAGTGAACCAGGAATCACAATCAAATGTAATCACAATTTATATGTACATAATTTATAAATATGAACCTTGTAGTGACATATTGTATTAGTATTATCCTATGTGTGTCAGTTGTGTAGTAGTACTATGAGGTAATACTGGTTTTGTTTTTCAAGCTATGTTGTTATTTGTCATCATGACTTCAAGTGTTTGTTTATCTTGGAAATAGTATGGGGAAACTTCACCGTTCCTATCAATTTAAACAATGTATTGACCCTCTGTTTTACTATAATGTCAAGTTTTGAGGGGGACACATAATGTTGAGCTCCTCTGGCCACAGAAGCTTATCTTTCGTGATGGCGGCAGGAAAAGACTCCTCTGCTCGATTTCTTCCTGTGTTCTGGAGACACCTCACTGGTCGCTATCTGGACCCAGGAGTATGCTGTCAGCCTCTAGATTCAGCAAAGCTCAGACCAGGTGCTGCTTCAATAACATAGGACCACGGTCCCTGAAACAAGAAGGTTGTACCTCCTATTTCAGAACTAATTTATAATCTATTTCCAGACTGAACACAATACATAACAAACACTGAGTTCAGAGCGGTAGGCCAACTGTCAGCTTAATCTGAAACAATTTACATCAGTATACTCCTCCCTAATGGTTACTACGCCTCTGCAATTCCAGCATTAGTTCTTTCTAGTCAATAAGATAGGTGTCAGTGTACTGTTTGGCAATTCCATGCAGTTTTACTTTTCTCCGACACCTTCTGTTCAGGTTGGAACAGTATTTAGGCCTTGCCTCATGTTCGCTACTGAACCACACACATATACAGACATAAATTATCAATTTACATTCAATTTTCATTAAAAAGATATCAAATATTTCAAGATTACCACAATTCATGGAAATAATACACAATTACGTTGACTGGCAATGAATATGGCACAAAATCCGACCTGCCGCTGTCTCAGGCTTTTATTTATAAAAATATAAGCTGAATCTCAACGCACTGTTGCTTTAGAAAGTTTATTTGAAAATGTGGTGCTGAACTGACGCTTCTAATTGACTATATTGGCGGGTCTAACCAATCGTGCTATGTTTACACAAGCGTTTGAAAAAAAGTACCCTTCTTTCCGTCTCCCCTAACAACAAAAGATAGTATTTGTAGCCCGACTAATCGTGTTTAGCCTTACATTTACTTTCCGCCAATCAAATAGGAGGTAACATGTTGGCCTATTTCCCGTACAATGGTGGTTCCAAAACCTGCCACTGCGCAATTCTGATTTTGGTGTTGTCTGACAGCACCACCCTTTTATTTTGGCTATAATTTGTTAATTCCTAGACTATTTGCGTAACGTTTAACATATTCTTTGTCAGCAAGTCCTAAGGAACCCAATTATATAAATTTAAGGGAGCTAGGTGGCTGCGTTCAAAATGTGCATTTTCTTCTACCTCCTGTTCACTTCGAATACGATGTGGTGTCTGGGTACTGTCAGGCTTTCAAACGTAAACCAGTATAATGTCATGTTTCCCAATAAGCGTTTTTCAGGTTTTTAAACCTAACTCTCGTATGGGTAGTGTTTTTTTATCACTGTCGATTTGAAAAAAAGTTAGTGCTTCTGGCCTTACGCGGGGGAAGGGGTGGCATTAATTGTATATCGCGAGACGCGTGTTAGCGTTGCATGCGTTCCTGCTTTCAGCCCTCCCTTCTCTCTATCCTAAGTTCATCTGTCTTTTCATCACGCCGTGTATAAAATGAAATTAATGGAAGTATTAATTTAGGTCATTAATCAGCCTGCGTATCTCAAGGTTTTTCTTAGAAATGCAGTACACGTTTTATTGTGTTGTGGAAACGCGTGTATGCTGCTATAGGCTTTTACTATCAACGTGGAAACGTTACAATTTGCAGACGAAGTAGAAAACAAGGGGGATTTCGAGTACAGTCATTGTGACAGCACTGTTCTTTACCATTCTTCTTTCCTTTTATTGAAGCTATTTGTTAGGCTTTACATTTACTTTTTAATTTATATATGTGGATTAGAATTTCACACGACAACAGCTCTTGATGATAGTTGCTACATAGACTTATTTCATTATCTCATTGATTTGTTGTCCAAGTAACAGCTATATCTCGTCTGTTGTCCAAATAACAACTGTGTTTAGTTTTTTGTCCAAGTAATAAACTGTATCTAGTTAGTAATCCACGTAACAGCTGTCAAGTTTGTTGTCCAAGTAACAACTGTGTCTATTGTGTGGCCCAAGTAACAGTTATATCTCATTTGTTGTCCAAGTAACAATTGTGTCTAGTTTTTTTGTCCAAGTAATAACTGTATCTAGTTTGTAATCCAAGTAACAGCTGTTTAGTTTGTTGTCAACGTAACAACTGTGTCTCGTTTGTTGTCAAAGTAACAACTGTGTCTAATTTGTGGCTCAAGTAACAGCTATATCTCGTTTGTTGTCCAAGTAACAATTGTGTCAGTTTTTTGTCCAAGTAATAACTGTATCTAGTTTGTAATCCAAGTAACAACAGCTGTCTAGTTTGTTGCTCAAGTAACAGCTCGAGGAAGTTGAGGGGAACTGCGGTAAGACGTGGAGTACAATGGATGGGTTTGAAAAAAAATCGAAAAAAGATGATTCGTCTTACGAGGACAAAAGACAAAGAAAGTAGTCTACGTTACGGCCACAAGGCCTTCGTCAGGAAAAGAAAGAAAGTGAAGGCTAGATAGGAGACATAAGAACTTAAAGAAATATAAAAATAAAACCTAAGTACTTCCCTGAAGGCGAAGCATGGCTGAAAAGGAAGTGACTTCTGCCCCCGGATGTACACAATACATACTAAGAAACTAAAAACTAAAAAACGAAACTGAACAAAAAACTACCCAAACGTAATAAAAGTGGGGACTGGAAATAGAAGAGGACAGAATAAGTAGGAGATAAATGAATATGAAATAAAAATCAAGACAAATTAGAAACCGTATATATCCATACATATTATGGAGGATGGCATAAAAATAGAAGAATAGGATAAGAGTGGAAAGAGTCCAAATAGAGCAAGAGAGGAAAGAGTGACCTCAGACAAAGGTGTGGAAAGTGTTGAGACCGGCTGGTTTTAGACACCCCATGCGGTGGATAAGACGGTTCTCAAGCTGTTCTCGGCTGGCAGTGTCAGAGGAGCAGGATCTGATCGCAGTGACCTGGATGTCGATGGGACCATGGTGGTCAGGACTATTGAAGTGTGTGGCAACTGATGTGGACTTTTGCTGAGAGATGTCATTTAAGTGCTGGCTGAATCTGTCCCCAAGTGGTTTGCCTGTTTGGCCAATATAGGTTTTGCAGCAACGTTTACATATGATCGTATAAATGACCTTACGCGATTCACACGTGAAGCTACTAGTGATGGTGTACGTAGCCTTAGGAAAGGACACCTTCTAGGTTGAGATGACATACTTGCACGTGTTGCATCGTGTCCGACCACAGGGTAGTGTGCCAAAGTGAGTGGCATTCTCCTTTGGGAGACGGCTGTGAACAAGAAGATCCTTCAAGTTCTTGTCGCGTCTATATGCCACCAAAGGTGCTTCACCGAATACTTCTTGGGTCGCAGGCTCTGCTTGGAGGATAGGGAGGTGGCGGAAAAGGATCTGTTTGACAGCAGTACTGTGAAGGTGATGGGTCAAGATTAATTCCTCAAGTAACAGCTATATCTCGTTTGTTGTCCAGTAACAATTGTTTAGTTTGCAGTCCAAGTAACAACTGTGTCTAGTTTGTTGTCCAAGTAATAGCTACATCTCGTTTGTTGTCCAAGTAACAACTGTGTCTAGTTTGTTGTCCAAGTAATAGCTACATCTCGTTTGTTGTCCAAGTAACAACTGTGTCTAGTTTGTTGTCCAAGTAATAACTGAATCTAGTTTGTAATGCAAGTAACAGCTGTCTAGTTTGTTGTCCAAGAAACAGCTGCATACTTTGTTGTCCAAGTAACAGCTAAATACTTTGTTGCTCAAGTAACAGCTGTCTAGTTTGTTGTCCAAGTAATAACTGAATCTAGTTTGTAATGCAAGTAACAACTGTCTAGTTTGTTATCCAAGTAACAGCTGCATACTTTGTTGTCCAAGTAACAGCTGTATACTTTGTTGCTCAAGTAACAGCTGTCTAGTTTGTTGTCCAAGGAACAGCTGTCTAGTTTGTTGTCCAAGTAACAGCTGTCTAGGTTGTTGTCCAAGTAACAGCTGTCTAGTTTGTTGTCCAAGTAATAACTGAATCTAGTTTGTATGCAAGTAACAACTGTCTAGTTTGTTGTCCAAGAAACAACTGTATACTTTGTTGTCCAAGTAACAGCTGTATACTTTGTTGCTCAAGTAACAGCTGCCTAGTGTGTTGTCCAAGTGATATCTGTCTAGTTTGTTGTCCAAGTGATATATGTCTAGTTTGTTGTCCAAGTGATATCTGTCTAGTTTGTTGTCCAAGTGATATCTGTCTAGTTTGTTGTCCAAGTGATATATGTCTAGTTTGTTGTCCAAGTGATATATGTCTTGTTTGTTGTCCAAGTCACAACTGTCTGGCTTGTTTCCAAGTAAGAGCTGCCATAATCCTGTCCATAATCCTTACCACAATCCTGACCATAATCCTGGAAGAGAAGACATGGCGTCAAGGACGAGGACAGCAGAGAAAGGAAGAAAAAAGAAGTGGATAATTGCTGAAACATGAAACGGCGTGAGCCAAGATCAGAAAGATAGGGGATTAAGTGCCGTTTTCTTACCAAATGTTTGTCGTATTATATTTCCAAAATTGTGTGCCTACCGCCTTGATGCTATACCCTGATAGACTAATAACTGTTCATCTCTTGACTGAACACCATGGTATACTAATTACCGTCCATCTCTTGATGTTATCCCCAACTTGCCGTCAGCTTGCTCGCCAGCCTTCAACTTTTCCTTCTATTATTTATGAGTGTCAACAACAACAACAACAACAAAAAACTGCAAAACAAAGAAACAAATAAAAATCAAACAAAATAAAACAAAATGTCACATCTGTGTAGACATCCAAACTGTTGTTATTTTTAAACTCACAGACACTGATGTAGCCCATAGTTTGTGTATTTCTGATGTAGCACATAGTTTGTGTATTTCTGATGTAGCACATAGTTTGTGTATTTCTGATGTAGCACATAGTTTGTGTATTTCTGATGTAGCACATAGTTTGTGTATTTCTGATGTAAGTAGACACACGTGCAAAGAAAACTAAACTAAACACTAACAACACTTTTAAAAGACACAATTAAATGCGGTACTGACGTTTTGAGCAAGGTCAGCAGCAAAGATACTCCATGTAATTAGTTTGTGTCGTTTCTCTTGTTGTGTGCTAATATTCAGATATTTCTGTTTTAAATCTTCCAAGTCGACAAACAAAAACAGGTCATCTCTGAAATATCAAATATGACAATTACATTACAAGACATGGAAGACAGCTTGAAGCCAAAAATGTAGTCTTCAATAATTGGACGTGTTTGTGTGTGCGTGCATTTGTTTGTGTGTAAGAACAAAACAAGGAATTGCATAGCTCTATACATCTAGAGATAGCTTTGTTAATTGTGTCCACAAGCTCTATACATCTAGAGATAGCTTTGTTAATTGTGTCCACAAGCTCTATACATCTAGAGATAGCTTTGTTAATTGTGTCCACAAGCTCTATACATCTAGAGACAGCTTTGTTAATTGTGTCCACAAGCTTTATACATCTAGAGACAGCTTTGTTAATTGTGTCCACAAGCTTTATACATCTAGAGACAGCTTTGTTAATTGTGTCCACAAGCTTTATACATCTAGAGACAGCTTTGTTAATTGTGTCCACAAGCTTTATACATCTAGAGACAGCTTTGTTAATTGTGTCCACAAGCTTTATACATCTAGAGACAGCTTTGTTAATTGTGTCCACAAGCTTTATACATCTAGAGACAGCTTTGTTAATTGTGTCCACAAGCTTTATACATCTAGAGACAGCTTTGTTAATTGTGTCCACAAGCTTTATACATCTAGAGACAGCTTTGTTAATTGTGTCCACAAGCTTTATACATCTAGAGATAGCTTTGTTAATTGTGTCCACAAGCTTTATACATCTAGAGATAGCTTTGTTAATTGTGTCCACAAGCTTTATACATCTAGAGACAGCTTTGTTAATTGTGTCCACAAGCTTTATACATCTAGAGATAGCTTTGTTAATTGTGTCCACAAGCTTTATACATCTAGAGACAGCTTTGTTAATTGTGTCCACAAGCTTTATACATCTAGAGACAGCTTTGTTAATTGTGTCCACAAGCTTTATACATCTAGAGACAGCTTTGTTAATTGTGTCCACAAGCTTTATACATCTAGAGATAGCTTTGTTAATTGTGTCCACAAGCTTTATACATCTAGAGACAGCTTTGTTAATTGTGTCCACAAGCTTTATACATCTAGAGATAGCTTTGTTAATTGTGTCCACAAGCTTTATACATCTAGAGACAGCTTTGTTAATTGTGTCCACAAGCTTTATACATCTAGAGACAGCTTTGTTAATTGTGTCCACAAGCTTTATACATCTAGAGACAGCTTTGTTAATTGTGTCCACAAGCTTTATACATCTAGAGATAGCTTTGTTAATAATTGTGTCCACAAGCTTTATACATCTAGAGACAGCTTTGTTAATTGTGTCCACAAGCTTTATACATCTAGAGACAGCTTTGTTAATTGTGTCCACAAGCTTTATACATCTAGAGACAGCTTTGTTAATTGTGTCCACAAGCTTTATACATCTAGAGACAGCTTTGTTAATTGTGTCCACTAGAGACAGCTTTTTAATGTCCACAACATCTAGAGACAGCTTTGTTAATTGTGTCCACAAGCTTTATACATCTAGAGACAGCTTTGTTAATTGTGTCCACAAGCTTTATAAGCCTTCTAGGGATGCATGTTGTGAGATGGGGAAAGCTGGCATGTTGTGAGATGGGGAAAGCTGGCATGTTGTGAGATGGGGAAAGCTGGCATGTTGTGAGATGGGGAAAGCTGGCATGTTGTGAGATGGGGAAAGCTGGCATGTTGTGAGATGGGGAAAGCTGGCATGTTGTGAGATGGGGGAAAGCTGGCATCTTGTGAGATGGGGAAAGCTGGCATGTTGTGAGATAGGGAAAGCTGGGATGTTGTGAGATAAGGAAAGCTGGGATGTTGTGAGATAGGGAAATCTGGGATGTTGTGAGATGGGGAAAGCTGGGATGTTGTGAGATAGGGAAAGCTGGGATGTTGTGAGATGGGGAAAGCTGGGATGTTGTGAGATAGGGAAAGCTGGGATGTTGTGAGATGGGGAAAGCTGGGATGTTGTGAGATGGGGAAAGCTGGGATGTTGTGAGATAGGGAAAGCTGGGATGTTGTGAGATGGGGAAAGCTGGGATGTTGTGAGATAGGGAAAGCTGGGATGTTGTGAGATAGGGAAAGCTGGGATGTTGTGAGATAGGGAAAGCTGGGATGTTGTGAGATGGGGAAAGCTGGGATGTTGTGAGATAGGGAAAGCTGGGATGTTGTGAGACGGGGAAAGCTGGGATGTTGTGAGATAGGGAAAGCTGGGATGTTGTGAGACGGGGAAAGCTGGGATGTTGTGAGATAGGGAAAGCTGGGATGTTGTGAGATGGGAAAAGCTGGGATGCTGTGAGATAGGGAAAGCTGGGATGTTGTGAGATGAGGAAAGCTGGGATGTTGTGAGATAGGGAAAGCTGGGATGTTGTGAGACGGGGAAAGCTGGGATGTTGTGAGATAGGGAAAGCTGGGATGTTGTGAGATGGGGAAAGCTGGGATGTTGTGAGATAGGGAAAGCTGGGATGTTGTGAGATGGGGAAAGCTGGGGTGTTGTGAGATAGGGAAAGCTGGGATGTTGTGAGACGGGGAAAGCTGGGATGTTGTGAGATAAGGAAAGCTGGGATGTTGTGAGATGGGGAAAGCTTGGATGTTGTGAGATAGGGAAAGCTGGGGTGTTGTGAGATGGGGAAAGCTGGGATGTTGTGAGATAGGGAAAGCTGGGATGTTGTGAGATGGGGAAAGCTGGGATGTTGTGAGATAGGGAAAGCTGGGATGTTGTGAGATGGGGAAAGCTGGGATGTTGTGAGATAGGGAAAGCTGGGATGTTGTGAGATGGGGAAAGCTGGGATGTTGTGAGATAGGGAAAGCTGGGATGTTGTGAGATGGGGAAAGCTGGGATGTTGTGAGACGGGGAAAGCTGGGATGTTGTGAGATAGGGAAAGCTGGGATGTTGTGAGATGGGGAAAGCTGGGATGTTGTGAGATGGGGAAAGCTGGGATGTTGTGAGATAGGGAAAGCTGGGATGTTGTGAGATGGGGAAAGCTGGGATGTTGTGAGATGGCGAAAGCTGGGATGTTGTGAGATAGGGAAAGCTGGGATGTTGTGAGATAGGGAAAGCTGGGATGTTGTGAGATAGGGAAAGCTGGGATGTTGTGAGATAGGGAAAGCTGGGATGTTTTATGACACTAGGAAGATAGAGGACGACAAATAGAGAAGATACTGAAGATGGAAAAAAGTGAGAGCAAAAAGATTTGACAAACAGCATTGGGGATAGTAGGTTGAGGAGAAACATCATCACCTACACCAGCTGGTATTGTCCTTGAAGAAGAAAAAAGATAAAGTGTGAATATGATTGTTAGAGTCAGATGTTGAGAATAAAGTTATTACAAATCATCAACAACTATACAAGAGTTCTTGTCCGTTATGACTGTGTCTGCCATGAGCGACGCTGGCAGAAACGGAAGTAGAATGTGTATATTTCACCACGGGCGTACATACAGTATTTGGCACCCG
Organism: Oreohelix idahoensis; assembly: GCA_024509875.1. Taxonomy (NCBI): domain Eukaryota; kingdom Metazoa; phylum Mollusca; class Gastropoda; order Stylommatophora; family Oreohelicidae; genus Oreohelix; species Oreohelix idahoensis. The sequence goes on from JAMPIV010003286.1 coordinate 26,274, forward strand.
GAAGGATCCTATCTTTGGCACCCGCCCCCATAATAAACGCACATTAAATTCATTTTGCGTGCAGGTAAATTTTTAAAAAGTACAGAACAGCCATACTATTGTAATATTGTTCGATGGCACCATCTCTGGGTTGCCACCCGGGCGCAAACAACCCCCCCCCCCATCCCCTTTAGTACGCCACTGCGTCTCACTAAAACAAGAAAGAAATAAATGGCTTAGGTCCCCATCAAGGATGTCCTATATAATATTGACACGGGATTTCCACTCCTTGCTCTGCAGTGATGGTCCAACATTGGCCAAAATTCAGAGTATCTACTGAGGGTCTTCAAAGGTATCTATCTTTGGCTCAAGATTTACTCTTGGCAGAGATGTGAAGTGAAGAATGATGCTTCAATTCTAGCGAGCTGTCGTAATCAGATAGGTTTGGAAGATATTTATGGTCCCGCCTGAGTAGAGTGGATGGTGATAAGTACGTGAGAAATAGGTTTGGAAGATATTTATGGTCCCGCCTGAGTAGAGTGGATGGTGATAAGTACGTGAGAAATAAAGCTGTGAGAAATAGGTTTCACTGGTGAATAGTTTAAGGAGAAGATCTGTCTCTGGAATTGGTGGGGCGCTGTTTGAATATATTGTGGGTTCGTTTTTATTATTTCAGATAAATTGCTACCCCTGTCCACAGTTCAAGTATATGTTGATTATGTTAATGTATATTTGATTACTCCTGCTGTTGTTTCATAATAATGCTCGTTATTCTGTTACGTCCAGGGTGACCCAACGATTATAGTTTTATTCCATACTCAACAACATACATGTGGGTTCTTTAAACTGACCCAATCACCAATGACGATTTAACAGTCTTCCTTTTTAACGAACTCAACATCCTTTAATAACGTATATTCCTTGTAGCATACAGAAGCGTTCGTCAAGATTAATCCTTAATTACCAAACCTCATCAATACAGTATTAATCATATGCCAAGAGTATTCCTCCTCTTGTACAAACCACATCCATTTAGAAAGGTGAACACTTCGCAATATGTTCCCAATGGAACTTACAAGAAAACACAGCGGCCACAAAGCTCAAGGTTTTTTTCTTAACACCTTGGCCATACACATTATAAACATCTCTTTTCTCTCATTTTCCGGTGCGCTTCATTTTCAATATTCCAAATAGTGCCGCATTTATCAGCACTGACTCAAACTCAATAAATCCAACATGTGGTGTGCATGGGCAGACACCACATATTACCCCCCTTGCGCGCTACTGGAAACTGCAGGTTTCCAGGCCATCATTAACTATACTTAACTATAATGATAAAAAGGAAAATCAAATTCAAGCAATGAGTGAAATGATATCACGATGAGTGAAATGCAGTTAAAATATGTGGCAACAACTTGTGAGCAACATATTAATGCTACGAAAATATCGCTATATAATCTACCTATCAATTGATTATGAACATAAATAATGTTTGTTGTCACTTCCTGTACCCAGGACAGTTACGTATTTCAATGTATTACTCTCGACAGAGTATCAGCGATTACATTATTATGTCCTTCTATATGGACGATATCAAAGTCATACGCTTGCAACTGCAATGCGAATCTCGTAAGTCTTGCACTTGGTGATTTACAGGTTTGGAGATATGTTAACGCTCTCTGATCTGTCATTATAGTAAAATGCGTACCTACCACATACTTTTGAAGTTTATTCAAAGTCCATACTATACCCAAAAGTTCTCTGTCGAAAATAGAGTATTTAGATTCGGCTTCCGACAGTTTCCTACTCAAGTAGTAAATCGGATGAAACTTGCCATCAAAACTTTGTCCCAAACACCCGCCTATTGCATGGAGCGAAGCATCTGTTACAACAGTAAATGATCTTTTTAAATCTGGCAGTCTTAATATAGGATACTGTGAAAAATGAGTCTTAATGTTTTTGTAATGCATGGTTACATTGTTCTGTCCAAACTACTTTGTTAGGCATACCTCTTTTAGTTAGATCAGATAAGACAGCAGTCAAAGACGAGAACCTTGGAATAAACTTGTGGTAAAAATTCACCAATCCTAATAGACTCCGTACTTGCTTCTTTGTAGTTGGAATTGTAAGATCAAGTATGCGTTTTAAATTAGATTCATCAGGCTGTATTACATGTCTGCCAATTTTGTGTCCTAGAAATGAAATTTCATTGAATCCAATTTCTATTTTGGATGGACGGGCTGTGAGATTGTGTATTCTTAGTGTCAGGAGTAAAGATTGTATACCATCTACATGCTCTTCCCATGTGTCATGAAACATGCAAATATCATCTATATAAGATATTAGGTCAGAACGGTTCCCAAATACTCGACGCATCATCCGTACAAAAGTTGCAGGTGCATTTTTGAGCCCAAAACACATGACATTGTATTGGAACAAACCCTTCGCTGTTGCAAATGCCGTCAACGGTTTACATTCTTCGGTCAAAGGGATCTGCCAATACCCTTTTGATAAATCGAATTTGCTAAAGAAAGTAGCAGAAGCTAAATGAGGTAGCAAGTCCTCCAGCACAGGCATTGGTTCAGAATCTGATATCGTGACTTTATTTAGTCGACGGAAATCAATGCATATACGAATGGATTTGTCTTTCTTCCGTACTGCCACCATCGGAAAACAAAATGGAGAATCTGATGGAGAGATTATCCCCATTTTCAACATATTGTCGACCTCGCTGTCAACCTGCTCTCTGATATGCAAAGGAATTGCATACGGTCGTAACTTAATAGGAGTGGGATCCGATAATTTTATTTCGTGAGACATAATGTTAGTTCGTCCAGGCAGATCAGATAATACATCTTCAAAAGATTTCAATAGATTGAGAATCTGATTCTTCTGATCTGAAGGTAAATCGTTACAAATGATTACATCCTTCCAAGTTTCAGAGGCTTGGATAGGTACCACAGGAAAATCAAGCGGTACATCCGCGAAACTAGTTGCTACTTCATCAACTAAAGCAATAGATGCCAGATGCGGAGATTGATTTGTGATAGATTCCCAAATATGTTTGAGTGGAAGAGGTCGAGAAATGTACGGTTGTAACATGTTAGTGTGGAATGTTTTTCTTTTACCCCTAATGTCGATGATGTAATCTACGTCGGTTTTCTTACCCACAACTTTAAAAGGACCTTGCCACGTAACCAACAAATGATCACCTTTAAGTGGCAAGAGAACAAAAACTTCATCGTTAATCGATAATGATGTTAATCTTCTATCACGATTAATACGCGACCGAGTCTTATATTTTGCTAATTCTGATGCTTCAGTCGCGATTTCACATGCGTCCACAATGCATTGGCGTAGATCTGTGACATATTGGTGACTAGATTTCGTAATCGTATTATCATCATTTGTTATCACCAAATCATGTAAGATAGACATTGGTCCTCTTGGATTAGCCCCGAAAACTAATTGAAATGGTGAGAATCCGGTTTGACGATTAGGAACTTCTCTATACGCAAAGAGAACCGCTGGTATCAACCGGTCCCAATCATGGGGAAACATTGTTGTTACTTTGCCCAACATCTGTTTTAATGTAGAATTCCAGCGTTCTACAACTCCGTTTGATTGCGGATTTAATCTGGCACTCAATGTATGACGGATGTGAAGCACATCACAAATTTCCGAGAACATACCTGAAGTGAATTGCGTGCCATGATCTGACAGAAGCTCTTCAGGAAATCCGATACGTGAAAATATCGATAATAATGCATCAGTCACCGACATTGTTGTTATGGACTTAACAGGTATGGCTTCAGGCCATCTGGTGCATAGATCGATACACGTTAAGATGAAGCGGAATCCTCTGGATGATAACACCGGAAGAGGCCCGATTATGTCGACAGCCATCTTATAAAAAGGACGCACAGAGATATCTGTGGTCTGTAGGGGTGCAAACTGATGCGCACCCTTCCGTGCAACTCCCTGACAAACAGTGCATGATTTACAAAACGTTGCGACGTCCTTATGAACCCCTGGCCAAAAAAAATGTGCCATCAATCTATAAGCTGTGCGGGCAATCCCCATATGACCCGCAAAAGGAACATCATGTGCATTAGATAAAACTAGTGATCGAAATGACGTAGGTACTACAATTTGTCTGAGTACTGAAGAATAATTGTCAAAACAACGTATCAAAATATTGTCATGAAATTGATACCAATGTCTGGCATTATTTGTCTGTGTAATAGTTTTAGCCGTAGCTAAAGTGAATAAACGTCCCAAAGAAGAGTCATCTTTTTGTTGGTTAATGAATGCATTTTTATCTATGTAATGACTTGTTGTCATGTGTGGGATATTATTGCTATCATTAAGTTCATTTGCTTCTGCAACCAACTGTGCTCTAGTAGTCACAGCATTGGATAAAGAAAGATATTCTCTTTCCCATGCAGAAATTTCACAGTAGAACATTCTTTTATACCCTTTATGTTTCCCAAAATCAAGTCACAGCAAGGCTGGTTGAGAACACATACACGAACTTTCCCAGTAAAGAATGGCGTGGTAATTGTTACGTCGGCCATGGGATATACCTCTACCGTGCCTCCGAAAGTTATGCATTTCACTGACGTTCCAGTGAAACACGACGGAGGGATTAACGACCTTCTTATCCCGACAGTTGTGCAACCCGTGTCCCTTAAAATTTTAATTGGAGTGTTAAACAAAAACCCATTATGTAAAGTGAGAGTACCAACACCGTCATAAGATGACAACACTGGTAAGACATGTCCACATTTAAGCCGTGGTGTAGCTCCAGGTTGAAATAACATCTTACATTCTGTACAATTATTAGAATTTTCTAAATCAACGTTACACGCATTGGCGTGATTATTGGTTGAATGAATATCATTACTGACATTTCTATCTACCGTCTGACAAGCATTGGCTTGTGAGCGTGCTCTATTATGACTTCTAACGAAGTGAGATCTTCTGCGATCTGAAAAATTGTCTGAATGAGAATGTCCATTGTTGTCCCTGTCATAATGGCCACCCCGCGGTGACAAATTATGATTGTCAGTATATTTGTTGTGTGAATACTGGTTATTTCGATACCATTGGTTATTGTTATAATTGTTGAAATTATGCCTGTCTCTACCCCGTGAAGGTGAGCGATTATGGTAAAAATTATATTTACCCCTATAGGATGTGTGATTATTTTCTCTATGATTATATCGTCTATCTAAACTACGAGTGCGCGATCTCCCGTGCGTCGCAGCACACGCAGTAGATGAGTCCAAGACTTTTGCTCTGCTCAATGACAAGTTTGGATGAGCAACGGAAAATTGTTGACCTAATTTTTCCATTTCCTCGATACTAGTCGGATTACGTTCTTGTAAGAATGATACAATATCCTGGTTTACCGAAGAAACAATTTTATCTCTTAATAAGAGATCACATAATCCTTCAAAAGTTTTAGGGATAGAAGCCTGTTCAACCCATCTTTGGAGACATAGTTTTATGGAGGAAACAAAATCCTCAAAATTTTTACCCTCTACCGGCAACATGGATCGAAACTTTTGTCTATAGCCTTCCTGATCCAGACCATATCTGCGTATAAATGCTGCCTTTACGACCTGAAAATCATGTCTTTTATCTTGGTCTATACCCAGATAGACCCCAACTGCATCACCTGTGAGGAGACCCGAAAAAACACCAGACCACGAATCTTTATCAATATTTAAGCAAGAGACTCTTTCCTGAAATCTTAATAAATAAAAACTTATATCGTCGTGAGGAGGAGAAAAGGGTGGTAGTCTTAAATTAAAATTAGGGGTTGTGATTGCCTTCTTCGATGAACCATTACTATCAGAATCATGGGAAACATGATGTTGTTGAAAACGAAGTTTCTCAACCTCAAAAGCTTTCTCCCTTTCAAATTTTGCCTCCTCGGCAGCAATTTCAGCTAAACGAATTGCCTTTTCATGTTCCATTTTCTCTCGTTCCGCAGCGATTTCTGCCATACGAATTCTTTCTTCCTTATTTGCTTTTTCTTGCGCCATAGAAAATTCCCTTTCTTCTCTTTCTTTTTTCTCATTTCTTTCTCTTTCTTCTTTTGCCTCTGCTTTTTCATATGCAGTCAAAGCAAAATTTTTTAAAATATCACCTTCCATACTCAGTGCCTTTCCTTGTTTAATAAAATAGTCAAGAGTCGCCATAGTATACTAAGAAGTATAACTTTTATAAACAATAAATCAATATCTATGTTATCCTCTGCCTTACTTAGTCCATCACACTATGGGATAGTGTGTCTGATTGGTGTAGTCACAATGTGATATATATATATATATATATATATATATATATATATATATATATATATATATATATATATATATATATATATATATATATATATATATATATATATAACTATATCACCTGCACAACTCACTTAGACGTGATATAATTATCGTGTATGATTATGCTTCTTGTTATCCACAAGAATCGTAGGATATATAACAAGCAATATTATTGTATTATAGTTGATCAATAAATAATGAATCATATGTATGCTGCAAAGGAAAATTATCACATGCCATGAATAACGAAAGACATGGATGGAAACAAAATAAGGAAACGACAAAATTGTAAATAGTCAAAAATTCTAAGACAAAAAAAAAAAATTAAAGTTTCCACCAGTAATAAACGAGACAAAACGACAAATCACTTTTACCATTAATGTAAATTTTACAAAAGATAGCCAGGAAAGACCCACGCCAGACTAAATTTCCAAACAAAATTGAAATTTAAAAAAATACGACAAATCACAGCACAGCTAACACGCATGAAAGCCTTAATTTCAAACAGAGCGGTAATCACGACAGCACTAAATGCTGAATCCCTGAAAGAAATTAATGCAATCAACCTATAGAAATACGACACTGAAACGTAAAATGCCTCCTAAACAGTCGCCCGCAAGAGACAAAGAAAAGAAACATATAACACAAAAGAAGCGAGATTTGCCCAACAATGATAGGACCAACAACCATGACGTTACAAAAACATCAATTATCTGAATCGACCATGAGTATCCACTCCACGATGTAACTCCAATGCATCGTTCTACGCAATATCACATTGAATCGTTCACTAATTATTCAGTTAACTAGGACTCTTGGACATGAATTCAACGTCGAAAATGTCCGACCTTCACTCGTGTGAGACACATTGCAGAGATAGTGTCAATATATAATGATAGAGACGAAATGTTAATTTCCAACGAGTGACCGAATAAACTGATGAGGTGACCTTATCAATGTCCTAATGGTTTGATCTAGTACTTCCGAGTCCACTTGTCCAGCGAAACGACCTCCTCGTAAAATCCCAGATTCATATTTCTCCCGTGAAGATGATATTCGTCAGATTGGTATAGCATCCCTCTCATGGTAAATAAGCGTGAACGATTTCGTCATGGATATAATGTTTTTTTTCTGATCCTCAAGTAAGGTACCAGGTCTGGGCATGACCTAGTATACGAATATTGTAAATTTCATGTCTGCACAAAGTTGCATTCCAACAGCTGTCTCTGCATAAAATGTTCATTGTTGAACAGCGATAGATTGATCAAACTTCCCGATATTGTCCCAACAAAGGACTCTGTCTGCCAATAACTTGAGCAACCTTCAAATGTCCTTCAAATCCAACGGACGACAGCCTCCCATATCTGTGGTGGGGCGCTGTTTGAATATATTGTGGGTTCGTTTTTATTATTTCAGATAAATTGCTACCCCTGTCCACAGTTCAAGTATATGTTGATTATGTTAATGTATATTTGATTACTCCTGCTGTTGTTTCATAATAATGCTCGTTATTCTGTTACGTCCAGGGTGACCCAACGATTATAGTTTTATTCCATACTCAACAACATACATGTGGGTTCTTTAAATGACCCAATCACCAATGACGAACTAAAACAGTCTTCCTTTTTTTAACGAACTCAACATCCTTTAATAACGTATATTCCTTGTAGCATACAGAAGCGTTCGTCAAGATTAATCCTTAATTACCAAACCTCATCAATACAGTATTAATCATATGCCAAGAGTATTCCTCCTCTTGTACAAACCACATCCATTTAGAAAGGTGAACACTTCGCAATATGTTCCCAATGGAACTTACAAGAAAACACAGCGGCCACAAAGCTCAAGGTTTTTTTTCTTAACACCTTGGCCATACACATTATAAACATCTCTTTTCTCTCATTTTCCGGTGCGCTTCATTTTCAATATTCCAAATAGTGCCGCATTTATCAGCACTGACTCAAACTCAATAAATCCAACATGTGGTGTGCATGGGCAGACACCACACTGAAATGTGCCCTCCCCTTATTGAGACCAGAACCCAACAAGTTTATAACCCCAAAGGTCAAAGGTTAACACTATGTTACAGAATAGACAGTAAGGAAAAAGAAAGTTCCTACTAAATGCTACCCAGTAAAGTAAATAATTTTTAGGCAAAATCAAGGATGGTACAGTTTCTGTAACTAAGAAAAATATTCACTCTCTCTGTCATACGTGGCCACTCAATCACTCCTTACCTACTCTTGGTGATCCCTTGGGAATACAATTATCCTGAATATAAAATTGTCAGTGTTTTTATCTTCCAAATTGGCCCCAGTCCATCCCCTAATAAATAATATTAATAAGGTGGATGCCTGATTTGGTGGTTTATTCCTGGATGGACAAATGTCACTTCGAATGGTTAGTGTAGAAACCGAGATCTTGTGTTCACAGTAAGCAGAGGAAACATACTTCCAGTATTGGGAAACATATGGTTGCTAAAACTGTTACAATTGTTAAATGATGGTAATCCTATCGGCTCGCTTTATGGTGAATGCCGATTATGAAACAGCGTAACTCTTCTGGATAAAATCCACTTGGATACGACTGTCAAAAGTCGGGAGAAATGTTATTTGGTTTCACAACCCAGTGGGCTGATAAAATTGAACAAATTATTTCTGGGTTATATACGTCAAAATAAATTTACCATTTAAAATGTTACTTTGTCTCTGGCCAATCCTGTTCACAAATGAACTTGGGGACGCGTAAGCCAAGAAAAAGACAACATTATCAATCAGTAACTGAAGAAAAAGACCGCTGGCCGCTCTTGTGATCAGGTCTGCTTAAGAATAAAGAAACATTATGGAAAAAATGCTACTATTCTATATATCTACATATATGCACACGGAAGGGACAAAGACGATCTCTTATCCACTCCGTCAGTCCTGATTAAAGTTAACCGGCACTAGTGTTTTCTTTTATGCCTAAACTATCGCACGTCGCCAACGCTGAGATTACAGGTCGGATGAAGGTTCACTGGTTGTAACAGCTAGAACTCTAAGTGAATCAAAAATGGTAAAAGCTTTAACACTTTAAAACTTAAGCACTAATTTCTATTACCAGAACATCAGAATGATAATCCCCACGAATACTATTAACACATCTTCCACAATGGTTCTGGACTATGTGTTTAGACTATACGAAAAATTCTGAGTGACTACTGATAACTGGTTTCGGAAGACACAGTTTATATATCATCATGTTTATCTGATCTATAGAGGATGCTACTTTTCACACTATTGTGCATAGCAGAGAATCAGAAAACTAAGTTCCCCAGATAAAAGGTTTTCACGGTCGCTCTGTCGGGCGTTAGACCGCCAACAGAGACTTACATCCGTGTAACGGGTTCTCGTAGATTTTGCCCGCTTCTGGAGATCAAAGAACTCGGGGTTTCCCTCTGTGTATGAACATCAAAGGGTACTCGGGGAATTATTTCTGCCCGTGCGACTACTTCAAAAAGGTCCGGTGTTTTCCCACGTGCGGTCTGTCAGAAATTCGATGATTGGCAGATCAGCTCGCGTGAGAAACTTGATAAACAAACCCTATTCGCTCCCCGCTATGACTGGCAGGTCGCGAAAGTTGGTAAACTTCGTTTGTTTATGTTCAAGGAAAAGAGGCGTGGATTAAAAAGTGAGTAAACGCAGGCTGTAAAAGCATGGATTTGCTAGCAAATCATAGAACGCTACGAGGTCACGAAAGACTCTCAGATACTGTAGGCTATATTTCCATTATACGTTACAGGAGCCTCATAAGAATTTAAGAAATCACGTCCTGCAGCTGATATTATCCAGGCCGTAATAATCTTGTTTATCCTTCCAGACCTTCTATGAGAAGAAGAGAATTTTGCTAGTTTGATAAGCCCCCAACTGATTTAAATCAGTAAAATATAACTTCTAAATGTTTGTTTATGTGTATTTAAAATGACTGAGACATACGGGTGCATTTCACTCAAAATATTTAAATCAACTATAAATTTGTATATATATAAAAATAAAAAATTTAATAATCAATTACAGTTAACAGTGTAAAATAAATAAGGGTATAGATATAGAACAATTTTACCCTTAAAGGTTCGCAGGTGATGATCTGGTTAGTTTAGGGGAATTTGCTTAAAGAGTTGACATGGCAGCTTTAAATAGGTACTTAGCTGCCAGTAAGGTGTCAGTTGGCCTCTGTCCCAGCCCATGTTGGTTCTTTGCAGTTTGTAGCATGGTTCTTTCGTCCATGGTCAAGTCTGGTGGCTGTAACACGTCCCTCGTAGTATTGTGGGGTAATTACGAAGATGGTCCAGCGTCTTCAAGACCCGTCTGATGCTGGTGTCTATTTTTTTTTATATTAATGTGTTTGCTACTTTTCTTTGTAGCACGCCCCTTTCAACCATCTACTATGTGCATGGAGCTGTTGGTTATATCAGGACGTGTTTCCTTTATTGTAATATTTTTTGTTTGTATTTATTTTATACCCAGAGTCCGCTGGGAGGACAACATTAGACAATCTTTGAAGGATCGAGGACTAGAATGGAACCAGGCCAGGAGGAAGACAGCCGATAGGATAGTCTGGCGCTCTCTCTTCCAAACCTCTACACCTCACGGTAGAAGGGGAACGACTAAGTAAGTAAGTAAGTTTATTTTATACTATATTATCTCTAGTAGGTATTTTTCCTTTTGTAGTTATAGTTCAAAATGGTTTTTTTAAATCCAAAATATGCTATATGTTTTTAATTTTCACTGGATGGTTTATTTGGTTAATCTGTATGTATCTGGGGGAGGTCTTTCACGAGTTCGGACTACTGGCTCGGATCCTTATTTATTTTTTATATGTTAGCTTTAGTTTTTGTAATATAGTGTTTTATTAACTTTTGCATTTCTGAAGGGGTCTTTGTGCCTATGAGATTTTCTACACTCATTTCTACCTTGTTGTTACTACAGTATGTCTTAATGTTTTGCCTCTGTTGGTCATATTTCTTGCAGTCCACCAGAAAGTGTCTAATTGTGTTTGGTTCTTGACACTCTTCACACGTGGGTTCCTCAATCATGAAATATCCAGTTCCAAGCTTGAGCCTCAGCAATTTTTTATTAATTGGTATTTTTAGTTCATCTTTTATTTGACATTTTTGCTTGGTTTTTTTAGGATTTTATACTAGTGTCTTGCTTTTTTACTTTGGTCCCATGCTGTTATCCACTCTTTAGTTATTGCTTGAGCAATTAAGCTCTTAATTTCAAACTTCCCTAAGCCTACTTCAATTTTGTTATATGATAGGAAACTCTTTACAGAGCGATACAACAGGAAGCAATCTGATCATCAGAAGAAGTCCCCCCATCCGACAAGTGTTTCAGCCCGATTACTCCTTTACACTCTAAGGGGGGCGGGCCCACTTGGGTCATGACTCCCAAGCGTCTCAGCTTCCTGTTGTCTTGTATCGAAAATGAACCCATTTCACTTATGGTAGCAACTTTTAAATCCACAACGCCAGCCGTGGGGGCAATTGTGAAAGTAACAAAGAGAAGACAAATTATTCCGTTCGTTCCGTCGCCCTTCACAACTAAGGACACACACTGAGACACTAGCGCGCAGCCGACGAGCCTTAGCCCCTGCGCGCCGCAAGCCACTGAAATTCTGTACCTGACACTCCCTATAGTATACATCGCCTGTTGCCACAGAGTCGCAGCCCTTTCACTAGTACACCAAAAAAACTCAGCGTTGTGGACACAAATTTTGGTGTTTTCTGTACCGCAGCGTTTATTGTCACGATTTCCATTGCCTATTGCGGTTGTTCCACAGCCAGCCTGATGCCTTTTCGGCAGTTTCACTAAGCCTCTTCAGTGCCCTTGTTCTAGACTGTCCCTTCAGCCCCAACAGTTTCAATAAATCATACACTGATGCAGCCACAAGCCCTCTTGCGCCCACTTCAACCGCCATGACCCTTGCACTGAATCCATCGTGTCTCAGATCCGCGGCCAGATCGCTATACTTGCCGCTTTCAATGAATGTTGCTCGTCTAATCTGGATTCAAATGGCACGGTCAGTTCAATCAGTATGACCTGAAGCGTTGCTGAAGAATGAAGCACTATATCCGGCCGTCTCCGCGATTTTCTGATACTATCTGGATATGCCCCCCGTCCAGGTAGGTCTACCGCCATCTCCCAGTCGTTTGCACAGTCAAGAAGAGATGGTTAACTCCCCCCTTTGGCTTCTTTGTCTGCAAGCTCATTTCCTGCTATCCCCACATGTGATGGTATCCATGTTAGTGTTGCACTGCATCCTATAGTGTGCAGATATGTATTAACCTGTAGTATTTCCTCTATAATTTCTGGCCTGCTACATTCATTTCTGTTTCTGATAGCTAATACTGATGAAAGGGAATATGTGAGAATGGTTACTTTTTTTGGTGGGTTTTCTGCAGCTATTTCTAAAGCTTTTAGGATTGCCACTAATTCTGCTGTAAAGATGGATGTATTACCTGTTACTTTGTATCTTTTATAAATTTTTAATTTTGGTATTGCTATTCCTGCTCCTAATTGTCCTTCTTCATCTTTTGACCCATCTGTATATATAGTTAGGCTATTATTTATACACCGTTCTATGTACTCTAGTGCTTTACTTTTTGCTGAAATTATGTCGTTAGATTTATTTATGATCTTTGATAAGTGGGAGTCAGTTTCTGGCACTTTTAATTCCCATGGTGGGATCTTTGCTTTATACTGAGCACTACTGTTTATCGTATTAAATAGGTCTGGGTATTGATCCACTTCATCCATTGTTTTCCACCCTGGCGGGTATCTATTATGGTTTAATGGAATGTGGCCTATGTACTGGTTACCCCTATCAAAGGTTTTGTGTGCTGGGTGAGTTGGATCTTTTGCCACTCTTGCCCAGTAGCTGAATCTCAGTTCTTTTCTCCTTAGCTCCAGGGGTATAATGCCTAGCGCTACTTCTAGTGCCTCTGCTGATGTTCCCTTTGAGGCACCTGCTATTATTGACAGTGCCTGGTTTTGGACTGTGTATAGTTTTTTCTTATTGCTCGGGGCGGCTGATGCATAGACAACACTGGCATAGTCAAGTTTGCCCCTAATAAATGATTTATAGAAGGTTAACATTGTCTTATCGCAGGCTCCCCAACCACTTCCTTTCATATATCTTAGCATGTTAATAAGTCCCCTACTGCTTTGCACTAATAGGTCTATGTGTTTGTTCCAGTTTAGTTGCTGGTCTAGTACCATACCAAGAAATCTAGTTGATTTTGCTGTGCATACTTTTTGCTCATTAATGCTTATGTCAATTATATTGTTTTTAATTACACGCCCTCTACTGAAGATCATTCCTATGGTTTTTTTAACGTTTAGATTAAATCCCCACTTGTTCATCCAGTCAGATACTTTATCTATTTGTTTTTGTACTGTTTTATAGAGGAATGGGAGATTTCTTCCCGTTCTCCATATCGCAGCGTCATCTGCAAACTGAGATAGGTTGTTTTTTAAGTCTTTAAACTCGTCGCCTAGGTCGTTGACCATAATCGTAAAAATAGATGGTGATATTACTGATCCCTGTGGGATTCCATTCTGTTGTTCATACACCTCAGATCTATCATTGTTTATTTGTACCGTGAAGTATCTATCCTGCAGGAAGTTTTCTAAATAATTGTAAGTTCTGCCTACTATACCTAATTTCCTGATTTTATGTAGTGCACCCTCCCTCCAACACTCATCATATGCTCTTGCTACATCAAGGAATATTGCTACTGTCTTTTTATTCCTTTTGAAGCCTGTTTTAACATCATGTTCCAGCCTCAACAGTTGCTCTATTGTACTATGTTGGCTTCTAAAGCCTGCCTGGGTTGGACTGTACAAATTATGCTTTTCTAGATGAAATGTTAGTCTGCTGTTGACTATTGTTTCTAGAATTTTTCCTAGATGCCATGTTAACTATATTGGCCTGTATGAGCCGAGATCATGTGTTTCCTTATCTGGCTTTAGTATGGGGATGACTACTGCTGTCTTCCATGAACATGGTATTTTTCCCGTGTGCCAGATTTTGTTGTAGAGGGATGCAATCACCCTTAGAGTTGTATTTGGTACCTTTTTGAGGATTTCATAGCTCAGAATGTCTTTCCCAGAGGTGGTATTGGTTTTTCCTGCTAAAGCTCTTTCTATTTCATCTACTGTAATATCTGCATTTAAATAATTAGCATCCTGTGTGGTGTCCATATTTTCTTCTTTTAATTTTTCTAGCAGCGTTTTCCGCCTATTTATTTCTGCCTTATCTAGACTGTCTATTGAACTAACCTGATAGAAGTATTTAGCTAGTATGTTGGCTTTTTCTCTATCTGTTTCAGCTCTCTCTGGTATTTTAATTGTTGGTATTTTAAATTTCTTGTTGTTTCCTCCTTTAATTGCTTTTAGTTTTCTCCAAACTGTAGTTACTTGTGACCTATGGTTTAATGTTTGACAAAATGTTCTCCAACTCTTTTCTTTAGCTCTGAATATTACTTTATTTGTTTCATTTCTTATTTTTTTTATAGTTTGTGTAATTCTCTTCAGTTTTGGCTTTTCTATACTTTATCAGGGCCCTCTCCCTCAATTTCAGTTGTTCTGAGCATCTGTCTGTCCACCATGGTACTGGATTTTTATCTTTGTTTCTTTTCCTATTTTTACCTTTTTGTGTTGGTTTTAAGTGATCAGGCATATTCCTGTTTGGTATATATTTTATTGCTATTTTTAAAATCTCATTTGTTAGTTTTTCTGCAAATATATCTATACTGTTAGATTCAATTTGTTCTATGCTTAGTTTACTTAGCTCCAATAGGAAGGACTCCCAGTTTGCTTTTTTTAGGTTGAATGTAGGTTTCGAGCTTCTTGGACTAGTTCTATATTTGTCGTTTAGGTTTATTTCTATGGGTAAGTGGTCTGAGCTGGAGTCATTCAGTACTTCCCATTTAGCAGAGGCTAGGTTTGGTGTTATAATACTTATGTCTATTGCTGTATCTCCTCCATTGTTGCATGGGTTAACCCTTGTCACTGAGCCATCATTTAGTATGATTAGCTCAGCCCTTTCAATGTAGTCCAACAGTCTTTTTCCTGCTGGATCATTACTGTTGTTACCCCATGCCTCATGGTGTGCATTAAAGTCACCTACCAATAATGTTCTTTGGTCTATTTGTGTGTTAATAGTGGCAATGTCCCTATCGGTTATATTACCCTTGGGGCTATAAATGTTTATTATTTTTAAGTTATCTGGCTCACTGTCTAATGTTATACTTATTCCTTTAATATTTTCTGTGTTGAATTGTTCCCAATTTAATATTTTGTAGTCTCCATGTATTAAAAAGGCCACGCCCCCTCCTCTTCCCTCCGGTCTATCATTTGTAAGTGTTATATACCTTTGGTAGTTCAGTTTCTGTTTGGGGTTCAGGAGGGTTTCTTGTATTGCAAAGATGGGTTTTGCCTCCTTATACTGTCCCATAAGAGACATCAGGTTCTTCCTGGCACCCCTACAGTTCCACTGAACTACTTTGATAGCTCTAGTCTTTGGTCCCCATTTAGCATGGTTATCTTAGTTATGTTATAGTTTTTATTAGGTTCTTTGATAAGGGATCTACTTTTTTTTGTTTTGCTCACTATCTCTCATGTTCTCCACAAACTCATCATTCCAAGTAACCATTTTACTCCGAAATCTTTCTACGAGGTATGGTAGGAGTAGTTCCACTGTTTCCTTAATTTTTTCTTCCATATTTTATTTGTTGTCCTGGTTTTTTTTATCATTTATTCTCTTGTCTTTTTTCGTCTCTCAAAATAGCTCTTTCTATCTCTATTTTTTTTAAGGATTTCTTCATTAGCTTCTTTTATCTCTGCTATTTTTTTGAGGTCTCTCTCTATTGCATGTTGTGCTGTTTTTATTTCTTCTAGTACCTGTCTGGTTTGGATGAGGTTATGTTCTGTCTCTTCTGTGTTGTCATCTTCTTTCCTGTTTATGAGTGTTTTACTTTTATCTTCTTTCTGGATTTTTTCCTTTATGTCTTTCATTTCACTGGTTATTTGTTTTATTTGTTTCTTAATGATACTTTCTTGAGAGTTTTGAAGATGGTTGTTTGTTTTCTGTCTTTCTTTTAATTGCCAGAATGGTTTGTTTGTTTCTAGTGATTCTTTTAATATGTGTTTTGTCTCTTGATAGATTGGGCACCCTTGATACCTGGCACTGTGACTACCCTGGCAGTTTGCACATTTTCTGTTTTTGTTTTCTCATTTATAATCTTTGTCCTCTTTAGCCATTGTACAGTCCGCATGTCTGTGTGCTCCCGCACAGAAACTACACCTAGTCGCTCTTTTACACACATGTTGCGTATGGCTAAAGCCTTGACAGTTTGTGCATTGTATAATGCTAGGTATGTATATCTCTGTCATTTTGGCTCTCTGGTGGAGTTTGACCTGCTTGGGTATTTCTGTGCCCTTTATACTTAGCACTACCACTGCAATATTCTTTTGCTCTTTGGTTTTTATTCTTTCTACTTTTTCTATCTTTGTTTGTGGGTTTTCTTTCGTTATGTTAGTGCGAATCTCATCTTCTGTTAGGTTTGAGTCGACCCCTTTGATGACGAATCTTCGAATCTCCTTGATCAACTCGATCTGTACCTTTATCCCATGTGCGAGTTGTACTTCTTTTGGGTTACTCTTTAATTCGTGTAGTAGTGCCTTGCCTTTGTCTGTGTTCTTTACAGTGATTGTTACTCCATTTTTATGTTTTTGCACTTTGTCAATATATTTTTTTCCTATTATTGCTTCCAGAATGACCAGGGTTTTGTCATCTGGGAGAGATCTCAGTGTGGCTTCTGTTCAAGCTATCTGTGTTATTTTGATTCTGTTTTTGGTTTCTCTGTTTTCTCCTCCTCTGGTTTCCTTACTTTTTTTGCTTGTGGTCTCATTGTTGCCCTCTTTCCTGTGTTCTGTTTGTTTGTTTACTGTCCGGGTTCCTGCGTCTTCGTTTTTGTTGTTTCTGCTTACTGCAGTTTTAATTTCTGAGCCTCCTTTCAGATTTTCCTTTATTGTTTCTATTTTGTCCTTAATTTCCGCGTTTCTGACTACAGGGCTTGTGATCCTGCTCTTTTCTGTCCGGTTTGGTGTTCTACCCTTTTCAGCTGGCCTGACCCACGCTTTTCCCTCCCCGGACTGCGACCTGGTCATTGATGGCATCGTGATTATATTCATTGATTCATTTACCTATGACTGTTAGTACCCTGTCTTTTATTTTGCTACTATTATTTTACTTATATGACTGATCTTTATTGAAATTAATGTTTATCTCTAGTCTCACTAGTTTTATATATTTTAACTAATAATATAAATTAGGCCTATCAATAGTATAACACTGCTGGTAATCTACGATTACGAGAATGTACGGGAAACAACATGGCTGCTGTACCTTCAACAAAGAAAACACCACGTGGAGCACAAATCTATTGAATTTTCCCTAATATAAAAATTTATATTACCACACCTAGTTACCACTTAACTAGATAACTAAAATTTAACGAATACTACTTGTACACAACTAATACTTTAATGAATGAACAAGAACAAAAAACTTATCTGGAATTTGCCTAAAACCTTCACTGGAGTGTGGCACGTCTGATCGCGCGGACGTCCCATACGATTCTGAATGTTGAGTGATGCTGGTGTCTAGCTTTGATTGAAGACTACTTATACCACGCACTTGTTCCACAGACTAGTACCACCAATAGGTACCACCGACTAGTATCATGAAAGGAGAGAGAAACAAATCTCCCTCCTGAGTATCAACAATAATTTTCCCGTTTACTGGAGGAAGCAAATCTGGTTAAACAACTTAAGCGATTATAATTAATCCTTAAGGATGATCAATTGGCCGTGAAATAACACTATCGCAGTATGAACAGAGGTCAACAAATCTAAGGCGCGGCGATGGGGCAGGTTTAGTGTGCGAAAAATGAAGAAATAAATGGAGAAAGTAGGAAGGAAAGAAGGGGAGTAAAAGGATACAACCAAAATTGCGTCACAGTCGTTATCTTCCTATAAGCACCTGGTTATATCATTAACACGAAACTCACCTCACCACTTAAGGCCAACATTACACGAAACTCACCTCACCACTTAAGGCCAACATTACCCCATCGGTGTCTAATTTCACAAAGGTTGGCCAATTATGCCTAGACATGACAGATTTCAGGAAGAAAGTGTAAATAATCAAAATCAGCAAATACTGTCACAGGTGGGAAATAGAAAGAAAAGAGCACATAATTAATTTAAGGATGGCACCGGAAAATGTGACGATCGAGATTATTTCGTCACAGATATACTGGGCGGGACACCAATGGCAGCCTCGCTACAGTAAGATGGGGATGTGCTATGGAATGTTGTCAAGAAGGTCTACAGAAATAGGCTCGTAATAAAGAGACCTGTTCGAGATAAGGACAAGAAAAGGAGAAGGCGAATACTCTCCACTAGATAATATTTTCTAATAAATCATGGAAAGTTTTCTATTTCCCTACGACCTTAGCTTCTGCCCTCAGATCTCGATAAAGGTAAGACAAGTTGAAATACCTCGGAATAACATTCGATCGCAGGTTATCACACAAGTACCATGTTGATCTAATCATACAAAAGTGCAACAGAGGTCTGGCAGCCGTAAAAACAATGGCCGCAGCGCACTTGGAACAGAGACTACTGTTTCTCCTGTATAATCGGTTAGTCATGTCTGTCATCGAGTATGGTCTGGGAATACTCACTCTGTCAATATCACAATGTGAACGATTGTAACGCATTCAAAATGAAGGAATGCGTGTAGTCTTGGGCTGTACGCGAGATACCCCCATCGTGATTGCGGTACCTGCTTGGATTACTGTCGATTCAGACATCCAGATATGCGATAGCCCAGTCAAAAGCCTATATTCGAGTAACCACAGACAAAGGACACATCCTACATGGAAACATAGCTGACATTAAGGGAGAGAGAATAAAACGGGGCATGTCATGGATGGCACAGGCAGAGGCAGCTATTAACCACAGTTGAAAACATATTCAAAGGGGCAGAGTAGAGTAAATCAGTTGAGAACTGGATTAATTACCAACAAGTCATCATCATCCTTGGTAGAGAGTACAGAACTTGGGCAAATTGAGGGGCACAGCTGGAAAGTGATTGTCACAGGATAGATTAGGGCGACCTCTACTCGATCTCTTCTCCACTATGGTTGTACTCATTTTCAATTGAAGTGAGGACTGATTACCTGGAATTTCCGGGTCGCCACCTTTTTCTTTCTCTGCTATGTTGCAGATATGTTGTATTTTCAAACATTCTTACACTTCTCTCAGCGATTAGTGGTCATGTCTGTTTTGGTTACCCGCTCATCCCTGCTGGGGAAGGAACAGATGAGATAATATTGATCGACAACCATGTTGGTTAATCTCGGGTGTGGCCGACATCAAACTACAAGTTAACACTAAAATAGCACAGCGCATTTGTTTAATCGCTGATAAGGCCAGAGTGCGTTCTTCGCCAGTATATATTATTATTCGCCAATATTATTTATATATATATATATATATATATATATATATATATATATATATATATATATATATATATATATATATATATATATATATATATAATACGCACCTTAAAGAACAAAATGCAGACTACATAAACTGTACCGTTGATTAAAATTAGATGTTAAAAAAAATATATATATATATAATAGCACATTAACACCATCCCGACAACAGTCCGACGAGATCAAAGACACAGAGGTTTAGCAAGTTGAAAGTATTAAGGCATAGTTAAACGTTAACATTATTTATTTAGTTAATTATTATCGTTGGTGGGGAAAACTGCGAAAGAATTTACCTGGGTTAGGCCCTGTCTCGTGTTGGGAGGCGGCACATGAAAGATATTTGTAAATGTTGGATTAATTAAACACTATTTGATTTAAAACAAGGAAGGGGGAGAGGAAAGGTTAAGAAATGTGTGACGCCACACACATAAAAAAGGGGGGGGGGGGGGGTCCTTGGTTTTGTGACAAAGGAGGGAAGGAGCTTTACAAATGGCAAAAATTGCGTGACGTCAAATGTGGACGACCTGTTCGGTGTCTCCTGTAATTAAAAAAAACTGTGTCACAAGGAGCACCTGCAGTACTGGTACTATTATAATATCTGGTGCAAGAAAAGACAAAACTGATCAACCAACATTATTGTCTACGTCACGGGTATCTGCACATTTAATTGTGCGCAAGAGGGAATGATGTGTCGTTGGAACTAAAACACAGTTGTTACTGATTGATTAAGGCATGTATCGTGGACGGAAGCAAACGTTTAGAAAAATAATCATTGATTGATTAGACATTGCAACTATCAGCCGTAGTTGTATCAGCTATAATCAAAAAATCTTGTCACTTGTCCATATGGTCTTTGGCTTTCCCTATGTCACTGCTGGCTCCACATGTGTGTTTGGCGAGTTAATCTATGGGTAGCTTTATTCAGTGTAAATACTCACTCCCACAAACTTTGACTTCGTGTATGTCTGGCGAGAAACGTGCTCCCTAAAATGAGTTCGAATAACACTGACAAACAACATTTTTCTTTCTTATATAAGAATAAGTGTTCTTAGGTCAGTTTCTTGCGCTGATTTCAAATTTGAAATCCGTTTATCTCTATCACATCGGGTTCTTAAGATATTTGAGAATAAATATATTTTTGAGAAACCGTTATTTGCTCCGTTTCATTTTTACTATATAACTTATTAAAAATTAATAAAATGCAAAATAATTCTACTTTTTATACTGCTAAAAGATGCATGACATATGTTACGCTATTTTTCAAATAGTTACTGTATTTTGAAATAATTCTGAGCGAAATATGGCTTCTAGAAGTTGTAGAAATTCGGCTTATCTGTTCTGTTACGTGTGCGGATATTTTACCGATCGTGTTCACCAGAAAAACTTTACACCATTACTAAAGAAAGCATATGAACTTTATTTAGATTCGAAAGTTGATGATGCAAATAAATCTTGGAAGCCAAATGCAGTTTGTTCGACTTGTGCAAATACATTGGCAGGTTGGTTACGAAAATCGCCGAAGCATAAGTCGATGCCTTTTGGAGTGCCAGTAATATGGCGTGAACCGACAAATCACGCTACTGATTGTTACTTCTGCTTGACAAATATCCATGGTTTCACTTTTAAAACTAGAAAGTCAGTGGTTTATCCAAATATTGAATCGGTTTCGAAACCAGTGCCTCATTATCCAATCACGTGTCCGATCCCAGTTCCACCAGAACAATATCCGTTGGACGTGAATAAACCATCAGAAAGTGATAGTTTACCTGCTTTAGAAACTAATTCTGACTCGGATTATATACCGGTGAATGATGGTGTTCACTTAACCATTCAGAACTTTCAGATCTAATACGTGATCTCGCTCTTATCAAAGGACAAGCGGAGTTATTCGGTTCGCGACTCAAAGAATGGAATCTTTTAGCGCCCAATACTCCGATATCTAAATTTCGTCATAGACACAGAGAACTTGTTCAATACTTTGAGATGGATGATGACATTTGCTATTGCAAAGATGTAAACGGTCTAATGGTGCACCTTGGTCATGAGCACATAGTCAACGAATGGCAACTTTTCATCCACTCTTCCAAGACTAGTCTAAAAGCCGTGTTATTGCATAACGGAAATTTATTTTCATCAATTCCAGTCGCCTACTCTGTTCATATGAAAGAAACTTATGACAATATGGCTATACTTTTGGCAAATATAAAGTACAATGACTACCAATGGCGGATTTGTGGAGACCTAAAGGTCATTGCAATTCTCACGGGCATGCAAACTGGGTATACTAAATTTGGTTGCTTCCTATGTGAATGGGACAGCCGAAACAGACAGGAACATTATGTAAGAAAGGTGTGGCCTATCAGGGATCGTATGCAGCTCGGGCATAAAAATGTAATACACGAGCCATTAACAAAGACAGCATCATTTTACCACCGTTACATATAAAGTTGGGGCTCATGAAGAATTTCGTAAAAGCGTTACATAAAACGAGCAAAGCTTTCACTTATCTTCGAGAAAAGTTTCCGCAAGTTAGCGATGCAAAGATAAAGGAAGGTATCTTTGTAGGACCTCAGATTAGGAAAGTTATTGCAGACAAACAATTCGAGAACTTGTTACATGGTAGTGAACTTCGCGCATGGATGGCATTCAAATAGATCGTCGATAACTTTCTGGGAAATCACAAATCTGTCGACTTTGTGCATATTGTTAAGCAGTGCATAGATGCATACTTAATTATGGGTTGTAACATGTCCCTCAAAATCCATTTGCTCGATTCGCATCTTGACTTTTTCGCTGACAACCTTGGCGAAGTCAGCGATGAACATGGAGAACGATTCCATCAAGATATCGCCGTAATGGAGTCACGTTATCAAGGACGGTGGAGTGTGACCATGCTTGCCGATTATTGTTGGATGCTTCATCGCGATGTACCACATGCCATTCACCGATAAAAGTCGACTGCAAAGAAATTCAAGCCTA
Organism: Oreohelix idahoensis; assembly: GCA_024509875.1. Lineage (NCBI taxonomy): Eukaryota > Metazoa > Mollusca > Gastropoda > Stylommatophora > Oreohelicidae > Oreohelix > Oreohelix idahoensis. Next base: position 49,203 of record JAMPIV010003286.1, read on the forward strand.
AGCCTACATAACTGTTATACTTCTTGTACGAATGATGTTGTAATACTGTATGCGTTGTTAAAAAACTTCAATTGCGTATTTCTAGAGATCCCAACCTGATAGAGAAAAACGGTTTGCAGATTTAAAAACAGCACATTAAAATTGACCAGAAAAACATAGACATGTTAGAGAAAGAAAAAAAAATTTTTTTTTTGTTAGTCAGTGTAATCAAAGTTAAATCTATAGACTGCATTTTTCAAGGTAGGTGTTAGCCGTACCTACAGGCAGAAACTGAATAGTTGTATATTGAGGGTTAGCTGTACCCACAGGTAGACACTGGATAGCTGTACGTTGAGATAGTTCATTAACAATCCAGTGTCCTTGTTAGCTGTACCTACAGGCAGAAACAATGAAATTCGACTATTCTAGTGGTTACCGGGGCTGGGGGGGGGGGGGGGTTCTCTGATGAGACAAAGAAAAAATTATGAACATTGTTCGCTAAGACATGTCATACACGGTGTGCACGTAATAGGCAACCTCATCATGTAAAAGATATCGCTCAAGAAATCAACACTGTTAAAGCATATGAAGTGGTTTGGTGAAGGCTTCTTCCAGGTATCCGGCTGCAACAATTGCGCCATCCTCTTGAAGGAGGGAGAGAGTGAGATGAAAGTGGTCAACCTTTAACAATGAGAGCACAACAGAACGATGACTGGCGTATTTCATATATAAATAAAACAGTAACTTACATAACATCACTCATATAAGAACATAACTAACTGGCATAACAAACCTGTAGAAAGTCAGTCGATATTGATATATTCAGTGAGTTACTAAAGGCACATTAAATGTCAGAAGACACTTATATAGTAGTTCACGTCTGGCTGCCATGCCTACATGTGTGCCAGGCTTTCCCACAGAGAAATTCCTAAACTCAGATAACATTTAAGGATCGGTATATGTGGTGAAGTGGGATGTTATAAATATTTATAGGGGACTTAGTGTACTGACTGAGATCAGCTGTGAAGGTATCTATATCTATTAAAAGTAGTGTATTATAGATAACCTTACTTGCTACCACATATCTCTTTATCTCAGTCAGAATTATTCTGGAATAGTGTGATGCTACGTTATGTGTCTAGGGTATGAGTATGGTGAAGTGTAAGTCACAACAACAGACAGATAAACAATTTAATTTAATCCACTACTCTTGACAACACTGTGACACTCACATACATATAACACTCTACGAGAATAGCTTAAAGAAGTCACTCGTAACGGTTCAAATAACAATATGTATTCATTACTAGCATGAATGAATATGTGTCCTGATTCAACTACAAGGGAACCAGGAATCACAATCAATTTAAATTACAAGTTATGTACAGAATGTATTTAATATGAATATTGTAGTGACATATATTATTACAAATGTTCTATGTGTGTCAGTTGTGTAGTAGTAAAATGAGGTAATACTGGTTTTGTTTTGTTCAAGCTCTGTTGGTATTTGTCATCATGACTTCAATAGTTTGTCTTTAGGGATCAGTATTGGAGATGTTCACAGTTCCTGATTTTAAGACAAGTAAATTCCCCTCTGAATGGTATTTTTATAAAGTTATTTCAAGATGAGGGGACATAATGTTGAGCTCAGCTGGCCAACTCTGCTTATCTTGAGTGATGGCGGCAGGAGAGGACTCCTCTGTTCGAATTCTCCTCTGGGCTCAGGAGACACCTCACTGATAGCTAAAAAGACCAAGGAGTATGCTGTCCGACTCTGGATTCAGCAAATCTCTGCCCAGGTACTGCTCAGTACATCAAGACCACTGTCCCTGAAATCAAGAAGGATGTACCTTCTACTTCATAACTAATTTATATTCTCTTTTACACTGATCACAATACAGCACAAACATTGCGTTCAGAGCGTTAGGCCAACAGTCAGCTTCATTTGAAATACTTTATTCCAGTATTACCCTTCTTAATGGTTACTACGCCTCTGCACTTCCAGCATTATTTCTTTCTAGTCAATCATCCAGGTGTCAGTGTACTGTTTGGCCATTCCATGCCGTTTTACTTCTCTCCGACACCCTCTGTTCAGGCTGGAGCATTTTAGGCTTTACCTCACGTTTGCCACTGAACTACACATATATATATACAGGCATAAATCAACAATTCACATTCAATTTTTCATTAAAAGATACTGAATGGTTCAAGCTTACCACAATTTCATGGAAATAAACACAGATACGTTGATTAGCAATGAATTCTGGCACAAACTGGCACAAATTCCGTTCTGCCTATGTTCCAGGCTTTTATTTTAGCAAAAATGTGAGCTGGCTTCAACGTACTGTCGCTTTATCAAGCTTATTTGAATTAGTGGTCTCGAACTAACGCTCCCAAGTGTGTATATCAGCGAGACTGGCCAATGAGCCACGTTTCGACAAGTGTTTGAAAAAAATGTTATCTTTTCCCGTCTCCCCTAACAACCAAGATAGTATTTATAGCCCGACCAATCGTGGTTAGGCTTTCATTTGTTGCGCTCCAATCAATTTGGAGTTTACATGGTAGGCTATTTATGTAACGTAAGGTTTTTTCAAACACGTTATAAAAAAAATTTTATGAGCAGAAATGATTTTATGCTGTCAGGCACCCCCAATATTTTATTTTGGGTATAATTTATTAATTCCTGGACTATTTGCGTAACGTTTTACATATTATTTGTCAGCAAACCCTAAGGAACCCAAAAATACTAATTTAAAGGAGCTACGTGGCTGCGTTCAAAATATGCAATTTCTTCTATCTCCTGTTTAGAAGATGTGCTGTCTGGGTACTGTTATGTGTTCAAACGTAAACCCATATAATGTTGTCTTTTCTAATAAGAGTCTGTTATGATTTATAAACCTAACTCTGGGAAAGGGTAGTGTATTTTATCACTGTCCGTCTGAAAAAAAATTAGTGCATGTAGACTTACACGCGTGATGGTAGTAATTGTGTATCGCGCGAAGCGGGTTTAGTGTTCGGCTTTCTGCCTCTCCCTTCTCTTTTTATCCCTTTAGTCCATCTGTTCGTTCGTTTTGGTAACGCAGTATAATTAATGTTAGGGTTAATTTAGGTCATTACGCAGTACGTCTCAATGCTTTTCCAAGAAATACAGCACACGTTTCATTGAAGAAGGCGGGTAATAATACAGTAAGCTTTACTATCAACGTGAAAGCGTTACAATTTGCAGACGAAGCAGAAAACAAAGGGGATTTCGAGTACATTCTTTGTGACAGCACTGTCATTTTACCATTGCTCTTCTCTTTATTAATTTTATTTGTTAGGCTTCATATTTACCTAATAATTTATATATGTGGATTAGAATATTTCATGACACTTCCCCTCTTAAAACAGACATTATATGTCAGTCCTTTATTCTATATACACATAGAGAAATTTATTATTATTTCTGGGGTTTACGGTGATTCTCATCACACGGATGGCGGCTTAAAAAATCCGCTCCCAGATTGGTTTTTCCAGATATATATTCAATGCTAAAATTATATGGAGCCAGAAGCAAAGACCATCGGAGTAACCTAGAGTTCTCATGCTTAGCCTGTGCTAAAAACGATAAAGGTTTGTGGTCAGTTTGCAACTTAAATGCCTTCCCATATAGATAAATATTGAATTTCTTTATTGCCCATATTACTGCAAGACATTCTTTTTCGCTAGTTGAGTAGTTGATTTCAGCTTTATTCAACTTTCTGCTAGCATATGCCACTGGGCTTAATTCCCCATCCAATGCATCTGATTTCTGTAGTAAAGTTGCACCTAGCCCAATATTACTTGCATCCGTCCTTACTATGAATTCTTGACTTAAGTCAGGTAATTTCAAAATGGGTTTACTTGTGAGCTTTTCCTTCAATTCTTGGTAAGTCATTTCACATTGTGGTGTCCATGTAATGCGATCTGGAAGTCCTTTACGTGTCAATTCCGTTAAAGGTGCACATATGGAATTAAAGTTTTTGATATACTTCTGGTAGAAACCACATAATGAGACAAAGGATCTCACGTCCTTCTTGGTTTGTGGTCTCGGGGCTTTCTGTAGTTTCTCTAAATTCTTTGGGTCAGGGGTCATGTTTCCCTGATAAACGGTGTGTCCCAAAAATTCCAATTCTTTACATCCAACGCAACATTTGGTTGGTCGGGCTGTTAAATTTGCCTCCCTAAGTCGATCAAACAGCATGTTCAGAGAGTCAATGTGTTCCTCAAATGTTTCTGTTGCTATAAGGATATCATCCATAAAATTTGTTATACAGGGATTATTCAGAGGATCCAATAATTTTCTCATCATTCTAGAGAAGACACTAGGCGCATTCTTCAATCCAAATGGCAATCTATTAAACTCATAGTGTCCTTCTGAGGTACTAAAAGCTAGGTATGGTCTAACCTCAGGCTTTACTGGAATCTGATAGTATCCTTTACTCAGATCCACTTTTGAGAAATATTTAGCTTTATTTAGTCTGGCAAACAGCTGATTTGTATCCGGCAATGGATCCACCTGTCCTTCTGTAATAGCATTCAGTCTCCTGTAATCTATACAGAGTCTATGTTCTCCAGAGGGCTTCCTTAAGAGTACAACACCGGAACTATACGAAGACTCACTGTGCGAAATAATTCCTTCCTTCAATAGATAGTCTATCTCTTCCTTCAAAGCTTTTTCCTTAGCAAACGGAATCGAATATGGTTTCATACAGACAGGTGTGGAGTCTATTAATTTCATATCATATTCCAATAGGTTTGTATGCCCTGGTCGGTCTGTTAACACCTCTGCATGATTATTTAGAACCTGTTGCACTCTCTCTTTCTGAGTTTTCGTTAAATGTGTACTGATTTTCACCTGTGCTGCTGTCTCACAGGGGTGTAATGGATATTCAAATGATGAAAGTGGTTCCTTTTTCATCTCCATGGCGATGGACAAGGTCAACAAGTGTGTCTCTTCCTGATGTTCTCTTTCCAGATATTTCTTCAGGAGATTCACATGATAGATTTTTTCTTTCCCCTTCTTATCTATCTTATAATTTGTTCTAGACACCTTCTCTAGAACTGTATATGGACCCTGCCATCCAATTTGTAACTTATTCTGACTCCCAGGCAAAAGAAGCAGTACCTTCTCTCCCACAGCCAAATTTCTGTCTTTCGCCTTCCTGTTATAATAGGCAGCATGTTTCTTCCTGGCTTGTTTCAAATTTTCATTGGCAAGTTTCCAGCCAGTTTTTAACCGAGTGGTCAGCTCATTCACATATTGGTATGAAGATGTAATGTTTTCCTCTGCCTTTTCATCAGTCCACGTTCTTAACAAAGCTACATATGGACCTTTAATTGTGTGGACCTATTTGTCCATGCACCGGTATGGTCTCTTCCACTTGAAGCTTTATAGTGATGATTTTTCCTCCCAGAATTATCATTCACAAAACGACCGCTACCAATTTTTCTTTTCCTGGGGTTTCCTCCCCACTTAAAATTCTTGATGAGAGATTTCCTCTCTACATCTTCTTCCTCCAGTTTGTTTAAGTCCGATTGAGGGATTGTCGGCTTATCCTGGGGTAAGACATCTTTTTGCACTCTCCGCATAGTGGCCATTGTAAAACAGTTAAGTGAAGCTTGTCCGTGAAAAGGGGCTTCCCATTCCATTTGGTCCACTTTATCAAATTTATATCTCTTTTTATTATCAGGCCTAATTTTGCCTCGTGGCGTGTCCAGGTCCTGATCCATGTTCCCACTTGTGGGTGTTCCCTCATGTGCTATGCTACACCTTTCTACAAAATTCTCAATGTCCCATCTTGCTTTGGGCCAATAATAATTGTGAGCCACCTTTTGAATAATGGTACCTATCTTCTCATGGTCCCCATCTGGTTTCACATGTAGGCTCCTTATTAATTCTGTCCTGTATCTTTTTGGAAGAACCAGCTGTCCGTGACCATGGGATCTAGTTCCAGTCTTCCTATACATCAACTTGTTTTTCATATAAAAATCTCCTTTGCCTGGAGTTGTATGACAAGTTGACAATTTTCTGAAACAAGGCTTGAGTGTTTTATCCCCAGCCTGTGCCTTCCTCATCTCTTCTGGAGTGGTATCCAACATAATATCCTCCTCCTGTCTTGAGGTCGACCTGACCTGAAGGGTTGCCATATACACAGGTTTCCTTCTGCAACGGTCAGTGTCATGATTGTCCATCTGACAATTCTTACACCACCTTTTTCCTTGGTTGAAAGATTTTCTTTCATCATATTTCCTTTCATCGAATTGTGGGAATTTATTTTTATTGTCATACCGTGGCCTATCAAATTGGTGCTTACCTTTATTTTGATCCTTAGGATCAAATTTATTAAAGTTCTGTGGTGCCCTAAAGTTGTCCACCTGTTTCTTTTTATTACCTGTTACCTCTGCTTGAGCTGCTTGATACCTTTCAGCAACATTTAGCAACTCATCCAGCCTCTCTGCACCTTGTTCCATGAGAAACTTTCTCAGGTCTGGAGCCATGGACTCTCTTAATTGCTCTATAAGGACCATTTCCTTAAGATCTTGGGTTTTCCCCAGAGAAGTCCATTTCTCCAAGTATGTCTCGATTCGTGCAGAGAACTGGTGATAGGTTTCACCTGACAGTAGTTTAGCATTCCTAAATTTTTTCCTGTAAAACTCTGCATTCTTTTCATACCTTAACAAAAGAGCCTGCTTTAGCATGTCATAATTTTCCTGATCACCTCTGCTCATTTTTGCAAAAACTTCATAAGCTGCCCCACGAAGTCCCTGAGATAACTTTAAGCTCCACCTTTCTCTCTCTAACCCATACGTGGTAGCTAATAGTTCGTACCTATTTATATAGCTCTCAATATCATCGTCTTTCTCAACAAAATGATCTAAATGAAAATTCATAGCTGAGATTGAGGCTCCCTGAGTAACCGTAGCATCAGAGGCAAAGGGGCTGGCACCATTTTCAGGAGCATGGCCTTGAAACTCAAACTCCCTTAGTCGTAACTCATGTTCCCTTTGTAATCTCTTCTCCTCCTTTTCTGCTTCCCTTTCTGCAGCTAATCTCTTCTCTTCTCTTTCTGCAGCTAATTTCTTCTCTTCTCTTTCTGCAGTCAATCTTCTTTCTTCTGCTTCCCATTTCTTAGCCTCAGCCTCAATCTGCAACCTCTTAGTCTCAGCCTCTCAGCCTCTAACTTTCTTTCGGCTTCTTTTTCTAATCTTCTTTCTTCGCGTTCAATAAATTTGTCACATTCCGTTGTGACATAGGCAACCATAACTTGCCCATCTAATCCTAACTCTTTTGCAGTCTGAACCGCAGCAGATCGAAATTTGGCCAGGTCCGCCATTGTCTATCAGGTAACTTAATACAATGTCTAACCAACAATTCAATCTCTAATGGACAACACAGGCACCGTGAGCTCAACCTTATTTAATTCCACCCAAGGATACCTTTTAATTCTTATATTCCCTGAAGTGAATTATCCCCAATATTTTTTATAGTTAAAGATTCAAAATCCCAAGAGCGAGACCCCAATATATGTGGTGAAGTGGGATGTTATAAATATTTATAGGGGACTTAGTGTACTGACTGAGATCAGCTGTGAAGGTATCTATATCTATTAAAAGTAGTGTATTATAGATAACCTTACTTGCTACCACATATCTCTTTATCTCAGTCAGAATTATTCTGGAATAGTGTGATGCTACGTTATGTGTCTAGGGTATGAGTATGGTGAAGTGTAAGTCACAACAACAGACAGATAAACAATTTAATTTAATCCACTACTCTTGACAACACTGTGACACTCACATACATATAACACTCTACGAGAATAGCTTAAAGAAGTCACTCGTAACGGTTCAAATAACAATATGTATTCATTACTAGCATGAATGAATATGTGTCCTGATTCAACTACAAGGGAACCAGGAATCACAATCAATTTAAATTACAAGTTATGTACAGAATGTATTTAATATGAATATTGTAGTGACATATATTATTACAAATGTTCTATGTGTGTCAGTTGTGTAGTAGTAAAATGAGGTAATACTGGTTTTGTTTTGTTCAAGCTCTGTTGGTATTTGTCATCATGACTTCAATAGTTTGTCTTTAGGGATCAGTATTGGAGATGTTCACAGTTCCTGATTTTAAGACAAGTAAATTCCCCTCTGAATGGTATTTTTTATAAAGTTATTTCAAGATGAGGGGACATAATGTTGAGCTCAGCTGGCCAACTCTGCTTATCTTGAGTGATGGCGGCAGGAGAGGACTCCTCTGTTCGAATTCTCCTCTGGGCTCAGGAGACACCTCACTGATAGCTAAAAAGACCAAGGAGTATGCTGTCCGACTCTGGATTCAGCAAATCTCTGCCCAGGTACTGCTCAGTACATCAAGACCACTGTCCCTGAAATCAAGAAGGATGTACCTTCTACTTCATAACTAATTTATATTCTCTTTTACACTGATCACAATACAGCACAAACATTGCGTTCAGAGCGTTAGGCCAACAGTCAGCTTCATTTGAAATACTTTATTCCAGTATTACCCTTCTTAATGGTTACTACGCCTCTGCACTTCCAGCATTATTTCTTTCTAGTCAATCATCCAGGTGTCAGTGTACTGTTTGGCCATTCCATGCCGTTTTACTTCTCTCCGACACCCTCTGTTCAGGCTGGAGCATTTTAGGCTTTACCTCACGTTTGCCACTGAACTACACATATATATATACAGGCATAAATCAACAATTCACATTCAATTTTTCATTAAAAGATACTGAATGGTTCAAGCTTACCACAATTTCATGGAAATAAACACAGATACGTTGATTAGCAATGAATTCTGGCACAAACTGGCACAAATTCCGTTCTGCCTATGTTCCAGGCTTTTATTTTAGCAAAAATGTGAGCTGGCTTCAACGTACTGTCGCTTTATCAAGCTTATTTGAATTAGTGGTCTCGAACTAACGCTCCCAAGTGTGTATATCAGCGAGACTGGCCAATGAGCCACGTTTCGACAAGTGTTTGAAAAAAATGTTATCTTTTCCCGTCTCCCCTAACAACCAAGATAGTATTTATAGCCCGACCAATCGTGGTTAGGCTTTCATTTGTTGCGCTCCAATCAATTTGGAGTTTACATGGTAGGCTATTTATGTAACGTAAGGTTTTTTCAAACACGTTATAAAAAAAATTTTATAAGCAGAAATGATTTTATGCTGTCAGGCACCCCCAATATTTTATTTTGGGTATAATTTATTAATTCCTGGACTATTTGCGTAACGTTTTACATATTATTTGTCAGCAAACCCTAAGGAACCCAAAAATACTAATTTAAAGGAGCTACGTGGCTGCGTTCAAAATATGCAATTTCTTCTATCTCCTGTTTAGAAGATGTGCTGTCTGGGTACTGTTATGTGTTCAAACGTAAACCCATATAATGTTGTCTTTTCTAATAAGAGTCTGTTATGATTTATAAACCTAACTCTGGGAAAGGGTAGTGTATTTTATCACTGTCCGTCTGAAAAAAAATTAGTGCATGTAGACTTACACGCGTGATGGTAGTAATTGTGTATCGCGCGAAGCGGGTTTAGTGTTCGGCTTTCTGCCTCTCCCTTCTCTTTTTATCCCTTTAGTCCATCTGTTCGTTCGTTTTGGTAACGCAGTATAATTAATGTTAGGGTTAATTTAGGTCATTACGCAGTACGTCTCAATGCTTTTCCAAGAAATACAGCACACGTTTCATTGAAGAAGGCGGGTAATAATACAGTAAGCTTTACTATCAACGTGAAAGCGTTACAATTTGCAGACGAAGCAGAAAACAAAGGGGATTTCGAGTACATTCTTTGTGACAGCACTGTCATTTTACCATTGCTCTTCTCTTTATTAATTTTATTTGTTAGGCTTCATATTTACCTAATAATTTATATATGTGGATTAGAATATTTCATGACAGTATATACCTATTATGTGTTTTTTTTAAAAGTCCGTAGATTTCCATTGTGGAACTATCCCCTGACCCAACGTCGTCTGTAGCGATACTATAATAGTTCGTGTACTTTGACCTATGTATGGAATTGTTCACGTGATTAGACAGGTAGAGGCTTGGCTCACGTGCCCGTACACTAACACACACACATATACAAACTCAATCACATATATGCTCTAAATATGCATTTACATATCTGTATGTCTTTGTCTCTGAGGTTGTTTGTATACGTATAGAAAAACATATTTCTGTGCCTGTGTCACAATCCTTCAGTTCGCTGCCTGTTAGCCATTCCTCACAAAAAGCCTGCTGATACCATGGCTTCATTTTTTTTTTACGCGGTGGCATGTGTGTCGTCATGCTGCTACAACTACCTATCGTACCTTCATCATCGCTTAAGTCTAAAAATTTAAAAAGAATACTTTAAAACACATCACAAAAAATAACTGAGTAAATGTTTGACATTTAATTATAATATAAATATAATGTGTAATACTCCGTGCACAGAATATACATACATTGTAAATGTCAAATATACCCAGATTAATGCAGATTTGGAAAAAAACAATACCCAGATACCCACACGGAAGCCAAAAAACCCACATCTAGTAAAAATTACCCAGCTGTGGCAACACTGTCTATGTGTAACAGGCACACAACAGACATTAGACACACAAAACATATATAATACACAAACAAAGACATATATATATATATATTTACACGCGCACGCTCATCGTCAGTGTTGCCCCACTGAGAAATTGCTATGATCGTCAGTGTTGTCTATATGAGACATTGCTATGATCGTCAGTGTTGTCTATATGAGACATTGCTATGATCGTCAGTGTTGTCCATATGAGACATTGCTATGATCGTCAGTGTTGTCTATATGAGACATTGCTATGATCGTCAGTGTTGTCCATATGAGACATTGCTATGAAGGTCAGTGTTGTCCATATGAGACATTGCTATGACGGTCAGTGTTGTCCATATGAGACATTGCTATGATCGTCAGTGTTGTCCATATGAGACATTGCTATGATCGTCAGTGTTGTCTATATGAGACATTGCTATGATCGTCAGTGTTGTCTATATGAAAAATTGCTATGATCGTCAGTGTTGTCTATATGAAACATTGCTATGATCGTCAGTGTTGTCTATATGACATTGCTATGATCGTCAGTGTTGTCCATATGAGACATTGCTATGATCGTCAGTGTTGTCTATATGAGACATTTCTATGATCGTCAGTGTTGTCTATATGAGACATTGCTATGATCGTCAGTGTTGTCTATATGAGAAATTGCTAGCTCGTCAGTGTTGTCCATATGAGACATTGCTATGATCGTCAGTGTTGTCTATATGAGACATTACTATGATCGTCAGTGTTGCCCCGCTGAGAAATTGCTATGATCGTCAGTGTTGTCTATATGAGACATTGCTATGATCGTCAGTGTTGTCTATATGAGACATTGCTATGATCGTCAGTGTTGTCTATATGAGACATTGCTATGATCGTCAGTGTTGTCTATATGAGACATTGCTATGATCGTCAGTTGTGTCTCGGTGAGAAATTGCTATGATCGTCAGTTGTGTCCCGCTAAGAAATTGCTGTGAGCGTCAGCTATGTCCCGTTGAGAAATTGCTATCATTGTCAGTTATGTCCGGTGGGAAATTGCTATGATCGTCACTGTTGTTCATATGAGACATTGCTATGATCGTCAGTTGTGTCCCGCTAAGAAATTGCTATGATCGTCAGTGTTGTCCATATGAGACATTGCTATAATCGTCAGTTATGTCACGTTGAGAAATTGCTATGATCGTCAGTGTTGTCCATATGAGACATTGCTATGATCGTCAATTGTGTCCGGCTGAGGAATTGCTGTGATCGTCAGTGGTGTCCCGGTGAGAAATAGCTATGATCGTCAGTTGTGTGTCGTTGAGAAATTGCTATAATCGTCAGTTATGTCCCGCTGAGACATTGCTATGATCATCAGTGTTGTCCATATGAGAAATTGGTATTATCGTTGAACGGATTGATGACGTCATTATATAAAAGATACCCTCAATTCTATCTAACATAAGAGACAACAGAGACTGATGACGTAATTCATAATTAACCTATAAAACAAAAGAAACTTAACATAGACACAAAAGACAGTTATAGGAAATGACGACAAGATGCCGTTAACGTTACTAGTGAATTAATATGAAATTAATATGAAATAAATATAAAGGTATGTTATCAGGCACTCGCAGGAAATAAAGAAGTAGAACACCAGACAACAGAAAAACAACAGACATGAGTGGCTACTAGTGCAGTAACGATGACATATACATAAATGGTACACAAATAATTGTAACCAGTGGTTTTAGCCAATAGATTCATTGGAATAAAAGACATCCGTTATGAAGACTAATGTTTAGAAGTCTTTAGCTACTGACCTTGCAACGAGATGGTCGTGATATTGAGACAGACCGATGTTGAAGTAGACTCAGATAGACTCAAGCTATTTTATCCCCTGACATTGGACAGTGTATTTCTTGCTTTGACGCAGAAATGGTATGAATTCGCTCGATGTGATATATTATGAATTCGCTCGATTTGATATATTATGAATTCGCTCGATTTGATATATGTCAATGACAAACAGCCATTTGTGTTTAAGATCGAACATTGTTAGAATAGTTTTTTGGAACATATTTATTTTGGAGATTAGCTCCCTAATTGTCTTCCACTCTCCCATCGTTCAAAATACACCAGCTTCTTAGTTGGTTTTGACGATGACATTCTGCATTACACAACAGCTACATACGAAACTGGAATAATACCAAATACTCTTTGGTACCAGTTTCCAACGTAATATAATAGAGTAGGACATTGTAATCTGCAACCGACACTATAATTATATGATCAAATCGTCTGTGAAAATTGGAAGACTTGTAAAATAAAGTTATTGTTGGAACTTCTATCATGGATTAGTTCTGCATTCAGTTTGGATGATCTCTGATGAAAGAGTACTACATTATATGTCACACAAAGTCCAAGGAAACCGAATCAAATAAAAACCTGGGTCCCGTAAAATATCGAAGAGAATTTCTACCTCTGGTGAACCAAACCAGTACTCTCGTTTTATGACTCTTCAGAAACACTTATTAGAAGGAAAAAAGAGAAAAGATAAAAATATAAAATAAACTTTACCCAGTATGTAAAACGGGTACATACTTAGAGGGCAAGATTGGGGCGCCCTGTCACATAGGAGGGGTAAATTGGAGCCGCGACAACCAGGATTCGGTGGACTGCTAGAAAATGACGCAACCGAACCCACACGTGGATAATTACATGGATGTTTTGCAAATGCAGCATAACCAACAACAGGCATTAATGATGCAGAACCTACAGCAAAATCAACCAGAAATGAATGCACATCAAATACCACTTCCAGTGGATCCAAATGAAACAAACCTAATGGCATTACGAAACATGACTGACACTCTTCAACGTGTTGACCAACATGCGAAATTTAACAATATAAAAAACTTTATCACACCGTTCAATGGGGATTCGAAAAGATTTCGACAATGGATGGTTGACGTGGATAAATTCGCCTACTTGATAGATGCAACTACAGACATTGACAAGAAGAAAATAATTTTTTTGTCATCAGAGGGCCTGGTCACAGATTTTGTCCGACGGCGGGAAAAGGCATTTCCGATGGAGACCTTTGAAGAACTCAAGAAAATATTGGTATCAAGATACTCAGAGATTACCGACGCTGAGCACGCGTGGACGATGTTAAGAAGAATAAAGCAAGATCGACAGGAAAGTGTTCAAATGTACGGAGATAGGCTATTAAACCTCGCCGAAGATGCTTTTGTTGGAGGTAACATTCCATCAACTGATCTGGAAAAACATCTAGTCGGAATTTTTGTGGACGGACTGTATTCTGATTCACTGAAAATTCATCTACTCAGAAAAGATCCTCAGTCAATAACTACCTCAATACAATTAGCTGTTTATGAGGAGAATGTGAAGAAAAGATTCCAACAACGGATTGGAAGGTGTCCGCTACCAGAGTATGAATACCAACATACCCAACATGATCAACAAATGCACCAACCTATGGAAATTGATCATTCGAGACATCGATGGGACATAAATCAAGAACATCACAGAAGATCATTCAATAACTCATACCAGAATCAGAGAAGTCCAGCACTACAGAGTAACCACAGAAGAGACTACAGAATACACAATGTAGAACCCCAACAACCAACCACCGTCTGTTTTAACTGTGCAGGTCAAGAACATGTAGCAGGGAATTACAGAAATTCACAGCCCAGAAATCATTTTGGGGACAACAATTCAAGACCAGAAATACATCATAGAAATTATCAGTATCAAAATCACTATCAGACAAATAATAATAGAAGACATCATCAAAACAGAAATGACTCCCAACCAACCTCAAGGAGAATGGGAAACGGAAGGACGTCACATTAACAGAGATCGGATGTGATGGTCTGCAGAATCGATCTCTATCTGATAAACCAGCGACATTAAAAGAAGATCAAGCCTACATAAATATTATCCCAGACCCTTGTTCTTGCATTTTAAAAATAGGAAAACAAAACTTCAGAGCTCTCGTAGACACTGGCGCGACGGTTAGTCTGATTAGAGAGAAGTTGTACCATCAGATAAAACACATGACGAAGTTCTCAAGACATACAGTAAGAATGAAATCAGTAACGGGACAGGATCTGAAAGCATTAGGAACTGCCTATATACATTTCAAAATGGGAGAAGAAATGCTAGAACACTCATTTATTATAACGAGAGGACTGTCTAGAAATTTTATAATCGGGAGAGACTTCCTTAGAAAGAATAATGCCAGAATATACTTTGATTTGAAACAGCTCAGAATAAATGGCAGTTATATACCTCTACAAGATGACGTACATATCGCAACGTTGATAAGAACTGCCGCTCCAGTAACTTTGAAGCCGAGTTCTATCACTGTAACAAAGGCTCGAATAAAAAAACTCACCTTATGTAAATATAGGACAGACAATCTATGTATCTCAGATGGAGAATGAAGAAACGGATGATCCACATGTGGAAATACAAGATGGCATTGTAATAGTGAGTAAGAACAGAGACTTTCCTATAATGATTGTTAACTCTTCAGGAACCACTCTTACTATCCCAAGAGGAAAGATTGTAGGACAAGTTCAAATACCAAAGGATGAGATCTCCCACAAACTATCAAGTTACAAGGACGATTATGTGAACCTCTCTACTCAAACGTCATCCAAAACCTTTCCAAACACATTTCCTTCGGGGAATAAGAAGCGTCCCTATCCCATCTCCTCCCTCCAGTCCCAGAGAAGAGAGTATCACAGAAAATGTATTTCGAATGAGATTTCAGAAACAGACACCAGAGAGAAATGCACGAATTTCGATCCATACCTTGATGAAAGAGATAGAGACATATTAAACGAGACATATGGAAGGAAGAGTAACTATTGCTCCTCTAAAAGCAGATATTATACTGTGGAGTCAGTTTCTGCTTGGCCGAATAGAAGAAGTGGCAAAATTTTATAACAAATCATATTATCCCTCAAAACCAGCTTGTCAGAACCAAATGACGAGAAATCAATACAGTCTTCTCAAAAACAACAATGATGAAAATCCAGACAGGATGAAAGTTTTACTAGAACAATTACATACTACTGAAGAATTTCAGAATAGACTGGAGAATTTCATAAAGAAACATAAAGATGTATTTGCAATCTCTGATATGGAGTTGGAGAGAACAAATACCGTCACAATGGAAATACATACTACATCGGAAGAACCAATAAGTCTGAGGCCATATCATACTCCTCTAAAAAATAGAGAAATCGTAGAGAAAGCTATCCAGGAAATGTTAGCGGCTGGTATTATTGAAAGATCCCGCTCACCATGGTCATCCCCCATAGTAATAGTCACCAAGAAAGACGGAACTCACCGATTTTGCTGTGACTATAGGGCATTGAACAAAATTACTAAAACAATATCGTATCCTCTACCCCGCATAGACGACATTTTGGCGATGCTTGGGAAATCCAATTGGTTCACCTCATTAGACGCTCGATCAGGATTTTGGGCTATTCCTATGTCCGCGGATGCAAAACAGAAAAGCACTTTCTGTACTCACATGGGATCTTTTTCATGGTCTGTGATGCCTTTTGGGTTAAAAACAAGTCCAGCCACATACATGAGTTTGATGGATGAAGTTTTACAAGGGTTACACAAATTTGCATCAGCTTACATAGACGATATTTTAATACACACCAATGGAACCATTGAGGATCACCTTAAACATGTAGAGACTGTCTTCGACAGATTACGTTTACACAAAGTGAAGTTAAAATTGAGTAAATGCAGCTTTCTACAAAAAGAGATCAAATATTTAGGTTTCATAGTAAATCAGAATGGAATCAGACCAGATGACGATAAAATTGCAGCAATACAGAAGATACCTCCACCAACGAATGTAAGGCAAGTGAGAGGATTCATAGGATGTTGTGCTTACTATCGAAAACACATAATCAATTTCTCAAAAGTAGCCGAACCTTTGCTGAATTTAACCAGGAAATATGCAAAATTCAGGTGGGAAGAAAAATGTCAGAAAGCATTTGACTACCTAAAGTCAGCACTAATCACAATACCTTTTCTGGCACATCCAGACATCACAAACCCCATGATCATCTATAGTGATGCTTCCGACACTGCAATTGGAGCTTGTTTGGTACAAGAAATATCACCAAATGAACCACCAGTGATTGCCAATATTCTTCAAGAAAAACCGATAGCCTTTCTTTCACATGCTTTAAGCAGAACTCAACGAAAATGGACGACAACAGAGAAAGAAGCTTATGCAATTCATTATGCTTTGCAGAAGTTTGACTTTTATATCAGAGGAACGTCGGTTATCATAAAAACGGATCACCAACCTCTAGTAAATTGGCTTACTAAACCCCAAGAACAACCAAAAAAGCTTCAGACATGGGCTATCAATTTGCAAAATTACGATACCAAGATCGAGTATTTACCTGGTAGACTAAACACATGTGCAGATTTATTATCGAGAATACCATATCCTGAACCTACAGACGTGGACGATCTGAAACAACAAGACTTAACTGAAATAGATGATAATGCGAAAGAAATCTCCGCCATTGACTTCATCCAACATAGTCAAGACACTGAGCCTCCTGATAGTCAAGAACAGAAAACACAACCTACGGAGAACTCGAGAACTGATGATGGCGATGAATCTAGAGATTTTGAACAGAGTCTAATCTTCAAGAAGGAACAACTGAAAGACGAAGCATTAACCAAGATTATAGTACAAGTACGTACCAATCCGAAAGAAAAGAGAGACTATGTGATATTACCTGAAGACAATATTTTATATCATGTCAGTCCTAGAGAAAATGGATTACTGCAGAAATGTATCCCCACATCATTGGTACCAACTGTATTGAAACAATTTCACGATGACAATGGTCACTTCGGACGCGATAAAACCCTCGACGTCATTACAAAGAGATACTATTGGCCAACTATGATAAAAGATATCATAGAATATGTAGGAACGTGTAAAATTTGTAAACTCAGAAATATGAGAATGATTAGAGCACCGATTCAGGAAATGTCATATCAACATTATCCCATGGAAGTCGTTAGTCTAGACATATCGGGACCGTATCCAGTTACATTGTCCGGACATAAATACATATTACACCTGGTGGATCAATATTCTGTGTGGCCAGAGAGCTTTCCTTTAGAAAATGCTACTTCAGCTCTCATTACAGACATCTTCTTACAACAATTCATTCCGAGACATGGCTGTCCTCAGAGAATAATAACCGACAATGGCAAACAGTTCATAGGAGATCCTTTTGCCTCAACAGTAAGAAAAATGAATATAAAACACACGAAAACCTCATTTTATCATCCAGAATCAAATGGAAGAAACGAAAGGATGCACTCTACCCTACATGACATATTAGCAAAACTTACGGAAGGTAACAGTCAATATTGGGATATATACATAAATCAAGCCTTAGAAGCCATCAGAATGAACATCAATGACTCAACAGGATTTTCGCCTTTTTACTTACTTTATGGCCGAGAACCAAATTTTCCTTTGGATAACATCTTGCTTCCCCAGAGGAAATATACAGGTGAATGTCCGATACAGATTATTTTGCAGCAAAAACATAGGGCACATGTTATTGCTCACAGAAACGTCCGAAAAGCTTTTGCTAAACGAGCCAGGATCCGTAACAAAACCTCTACACTGCAAGAATTCAAGCCTGGTGACCAAGTATACTATAAGAAGCATGTTAGGACGGATAAATTTGACAACCGATGGTTACCCGGATACAAAATATTGGAACAAACTTCTCCAACTAATTATATCTTGTGGAACGAAGAACGCAATTCCACTACAAAAGCTCACGTCAATCAGATGCGACTTGATGATCACCGACCGCTTGATATACCAGAGACGAAGTTCCAGAGACCAACTCGTTTGTCTACGTTAGCCCAACCTCCATCTTCTTCTTCATCTTCTTCGGATGCAGTGGACACATCAGAACATTCTTCCTCAGAGTCAGAAATTGTACCACATCGTTTGGATCATGCGATTCAAAGAGCTAAAGATTGTAGAAGTTCGTCATCAAGTGAAGATAACGTTCCCCTACAAGAACTTAGACAGCGTCTCATTTCAAGACAAGAACGTATTGCTGCTGATGAAAGAATCGAACATAATGAAACAAGTATGAATCTTGATTTTCCTCAATCTACACTATCAACACCATCCGATATCGATTGCTCCAAACCCGTAGTTTCAGAAAATGATTCAATGACTACAGCTTCGAATACTACCTTGATGGACATGAACGAAACGCGAAAATTAGCAGATAAACGGAGATACGATTCTTCATTTTTCGATTCCATCCCTGTAGCCAAGCTTCCGAAATTTTCGCAAGATCAAATATATGTCAAACCTAAAAAACGTAGAAGAAAACCGAATTCCTCACGCCTCTCGTGTGATGTAGACATGATTATTGATGATTCTTCACATCTCACACCTATGGTTCAAGTTCCTCGCAATGTTTCACCCCACGTGGATAAGGGCATGCTTTTATCTCAGCTCATGTCATTATTAGCTGACAAACTGTAACTTGCATTTTGGCAGAAACGTTTCCCCTTTACATAAACCTTTGCGGAGCTACGACAAATTTCATACATCGTGATTCAACTAGATTCTAGTTTGTAAGGGAGATATCTGACTCCACGACTACGTTATTACTCATCACTCAAAAACCTTACTGAAACTGATCCAGCTTTAAGAGACCTTGGGCTCTTCATCGTGTTGTGAAGCCGAACAGTTGATGCCTATGTGGTCTTTCTACAAGTCCTTCATCAGGATTTAAACCAAATGAAGAGGTCCTTGCCACATTTACGACCTGTTCTATGTGATACTTCAGCCAATGATGTGCTTTCAGACATTCGCTCTTAAGTTTTCCCCATACATGCACGATATGAAGTGTTTTATGATTATTATTATTACTCTAAAATTAAGATGCTACATAGATAGACCGACTGATAGTACCGGAAAATGTCTCTTGAGATACATTTTTATGGCATGGGGACATATGTGAACGGATTGATGACGTCATTATATAAAAGATACCCTCAATTCTATCTAACATAAGAGACAACAGAGACTGATGACGTAATTCATAATTTTAACCTATAAAACAAAAGAAACTTAACATAGACACAAAAGACAGTTATAGGAAATGACGACAAGATGCCGTTAACGTTACTAGTGCAGTAACGATGACATATACATAAATGGTACACAAATAATTGTAACCAGTGGTTTTAGCCAATAGATTCATTGGAATAAAAGACATCCGTTATGAAGACTAATGTTTAGAAGTCTTTAGCTACTGACCTTGCAACGAGATGGTCGTGATATTGAGACAGACCGATGTTGAAGTAGACTCAGATAGACTCAAGCTATTTTATCCCCTGACATTGGACAGTGTATTTCTTGCTTTGACGCAGAAATGGTATGAATTCGCTCGATGTGATATATTATGAATTCGCTCGATTTGATATATTATGAATTCGCTCGATTTGATATATGTCAATGACAAACAGCCATTTGTGTTTAAGATCGAACATTGTTAGAATAGTTTTTGGAACATATTTATTTTGGAGATTAGCTCCCTAATTGTCTTCCACTCTCCCATCGTTCAAAATACACCAGCTTCTTAGTTGGTTTTGACGATGACATTCTGCATTACACAACAGCTACATACGAAACTGGAATAATACCAAATACTCTTTGGTACCAGTTTCCAACGTACTATAATAGAGTAGGACATTGTAATCTGCAACCGACACTATAATTATATGATCAAATCGTCTGTGAAAATTGGAAGACTTGTAAAATAAAGTTATTGTTGGAACTTCTATCATGGATTAGTTCTGCATTCAGTTTGGATGATCTCTGATGAAAGAGTACTACATTATATGTCACACAAAGTCCAAGGAAACCGAATCAAATAAAAACCTGGGTCCCGTAAAATATCGAAGAGAATTTCTACCTCTGGTGAACCAAACCAGTACTCTCGTTTTATGACTCTTCAGAAACACTTATTAGAAGGAAAAAGAGAAAAGATAAAAATATAAAATAAACTTTACCCAGTATGTAAAACGGGTACATACTTAGAGGGCAAGATTGGGGCGCCCTGTCACATAATTGCAATTATCGTCTGGGGTGAGAAATTGCTATGATCGTCAGTTTTGTCCATATGAGAAGTTGCTAAGATCATAAGTTGTGTCCCGTTGAGAAATTGCTTACATCGTCAATTGATTCCCAGTGAGAAATTTCAATGATTGTCAGTTGTGTCACGTTGAGAAATTGCTACGATCGTCAGTCTAAGTAATTGCTATTATCGTCAGGGGTGATAAATTGCTATAATCGTCAGTGGTGACTCGATGAGAAATTGCTATGATCGTCAGGGGTGAGAAAATGCTATGATCATCAGGGGTGTCCAGATGAGAAATTGCTATGATCGTCATTGGTGTTCCAGTGAGAAATTGCTATGATCGTCAGTGGTGACCCGATGAAAAATTGCAATGATCGTCAGACTATGAAATTGCTATAATCGTCAGAGGTGAGAAATTGCTATAATCGTCAGGGTTAAAAAATTGCTATGATCGTCAGCGGTGAGAAGTTGATTTGATCGTTGGGAGTTAGAAGTTGCTATGATCGTCAGGGGTGAGACATTGCTATGATTGTCAGTGGTGTCCCGGTGAAAAATTGCTACGATTGTCAGTAGTGTTCCGGTGAGAGATTACTATGATCGTCAATTGTGTCCAGCTGAGAAACTGATATGATCGTCAGGGGTGTTCCTGTGAAAAATTGCTATGATCGTCAGGTGTGTCCCGGTGAGATATTGCTATGATCGTCAGTGGTGTCCCGGTGAGAAATTACTATGGGACTGAAGAAGAAGGCAGATGACAAATAAATAAGAAACAGAAGGATCAAAGAAGATGAAAAGAAAAAAAAATGTAACAGATGAAGACACAGAAGAGGGAAAAAGATAAAAAGGAAGAAGTAAGACATGGAAAAATAAGGAAGAAGACAATAAGAAGGAAAGAGAATGAAAAAGGAAGAAAAAGAAATATGAAGAAAGAATGAAGACGATGGAGAGGGAAATAAAAGAAGGAATAAAAGAAAGAAAATGGGAAAAGGAGGCAAAATATGAAAGAAGAAGGATCTGGAGGAAGGAGCAGGAGAAATATAATAAATGTAAAAAAAAAAAAAAAAAAAAAGAAGAGCAGATCAGGAGTAAGAGAAAGAATAAAATAAAATAGAAGAATGAAGACATAGAAGATAAAGACAAGGGAAGATGACAAAGGAAGAAGAAAAGAAAAAAACAGTTGGAAAGTAGAAGAAAAAAAGAAAGAAGAAGGAAGATAAAGCCGAGGGGAGAAAAAGGAGAGGGAGAAAAAGGAGAGGAAGAAAAAATGAAGGAAGAAGAACAAGGTAATCGATTACAAAGGCAAAGGAATAAGAAGAATGACACAGGAGGAAAAAATAATGAAAGAAATGAGATGATGATGATGAACAGGAAGAAAAAATAATGAAAGAAATGAGAGATGATGAACAGGAAGAAAAAATAATGAAAGAAATGAGATGATGATGATGAACAGGAAGAAAAAATAATGAAAGAAATGAGATGATGATGAACAGGAAGAAAAAAAAAATGAAAGAAATGAGATGATGATGAACAGGAAGAAAAAATAATGAAAGAAATGAGATGATGATGATGAACAGGAAGAAAAAATAATGAAAGAAATGAGAGATGATGAACAGGAAGAAAAAATAATGAAAGAAATGAGATGATGATGATGAACAGGAAGAAAAAATAATGAAAGAAATGAGATGATGATGAACAGGAAGAAAAAAAAATGAAAGAAATGAGATGATGATGAACAGGAAGAAAAAATAATGAAAGAAATGAGATGATGATGATGAACAGGAAGAAAAAATAATGAAAGAAATGAGATATTGATGATGAACAGGAAGAAAAAATAATGAAAGAAATGAGATGATGAACAGGAAGAAAAAATAATGAAAGAAATGAGAAGATGATGAACAGGAAGAAAAAAATAATGATGAACAGGAAGAAAAAAAATAATGAAAGAAATGAGATGATGAACAGGAAGAAAAAATAATGAAAGAAATGAGATGATGAACAGGAAGAAACAAATAATGAAAGAAATGAGATGATGATGAACCGGAACAAACAATAATGAAAGAAATGAGATGATGAACAGGAAGAAAAAAATAATGAAAGAAATGAGAAGATGATGAACAGGAAGAAAAAATAATGAAAGAAATGAGATGATGAACAGGAAGAAAAAATAATGAAAGAAATGAGATGATGAACAGGAAGAAAAAATAATGAAAGAAATGAGATGATGAACAGGAAGAAAAAATAATGAAAGAAATGAGAAGATGATGAACAGGAAGAAAAAATAATGAAAGAAATGAGATGATGAACAGGAAGAAAAAATAATGAAAGAAATGAGAAGATGATGAACAGGAAGAAAAAAATAATGAAAGAAAAATGAACAGGAAAAAAAAATGAAATGATGAAGATGAAAGAGGAAAGAAGAAAAAATAATGAAAGAAATGAGATGATGAACAGGAAGAAAAAATAATGAAAGAAATGAGAAGATGATGAACAGGAAGAAAAATAATGAAAGAAATGAGAGATGATGAGCAGGAAGAAAAAAATAATGATGAACAGGAAGAAAAAATAATGAAAGAAATGAGAAGATGATGAACAGGAAGAAAAAATAATGAAAGAAATGAGATGATGAACAGGAAGAAAAAATAATGAAAGAAATGAGAAGATGATGAACAGGAAGAAAAAATAATGAAAGAAATGAGAAGATGATGAACAGGAAGGAAAAATAATGAAAGAAATGAGATGATCAACAGGAAGAAAAAAATAAAGAAAGAAATGAGATGATGAACAGGAAGAAAAAAATAATGAAAGAAATGAGAGATGATGAACAGGAAGAAAAAATAACGAAAGAAATGAGATGATCAACAGGAAGAAAAAAATAAAGAAAGAAATGAGATGATGAACACATACCTGTCAACTTGTACGAATTTTTCGTACAATGTACGGATTTTTGATACTCTTAGCAGTGTACGGCCGTACAAACTCGTTGTACGGATTTTTCTCCCCGCCAAAAAAAAAAAAAAAATTTTTTTATTTTTTTTTTTAAATTCTAAAAATATTTTCCAACCCAAGTTTTTTTTAAATTTTAAATCAGAAAATATTTTCTAGCCCAGGTTTTTATTTAACCATTTTTTTTTTATTTTTAATTCCGGGAATCTCGGCGTCCGTTTTTAAACTGAGGTCTCTCCCAGCAACCAATCAAATCCTTTCATTCCCAACAATTCGGCAAAAACTTTGAATTCTGCCTCAAACGCTTTTGGTTTTCAGCGTGACATGGCGTATTTTTAAAGTTACCTGTTATCAACGACCACGTTTGCTTGCCACCACACTTCGACGCCATTTCGTTTAAAAAAGCTAAGTACTTATAACTTGGTTAAATATTGCTGTTGTTTTGCTTTGTTGCAATTTAATCGCTGTCTTAATCTTTCCAGTTATATCTTGCCCTTCAATATATTTCCGTTATATTGTCATAATATTCTGTGTAGGCCCTACATAACTAGAAAAAAAAAGTTTGTTTGCGTTGAGTAGGCCTACTTTATTCCAGCACTCAAGATTAGCTGCTTTATTTTTTAATAAAGTGGCAATCTGTTATCACTTTAAGCTACCAACTCGTAAATAATAATTTTGTAAATTTTTGGTGGTACGTTTTTTCTTCCTAGATTTGATATTCTGTTCATAATTTTGTTTATAATTTTTTTTTTTTTTTTTTTTTTGCTGTTAGCCGTTTGCTTTGTTCGTAGTATTTTTTAATCATTCTCTTTGTTGATTGTCTCGTTATTTAGTTTGTTTTCCCGACTAGGGTTACTGCCCTTATGGGAACTCTTCTATCCTTCTTACTACTTTCTGTTCTCTAAGATGTCCGATTAAACATGTCGAGTTTATATTCTGTGTTCAAGCTTAGTGATTATGCTTTGTAACGTGAGTATGTATGACAGCCAGCCACGTCTTATTATATTTAACAGTATTTACTACACACGACAGTAAATATCAACACTCTTCGTCTACAAAGATTATTAGTTGAAATATTTCATCCACTGAATGATGGCTGAGCCTAATTCAAAGAAACAAAAGCTTGCAGGTCATGGTAAGTTTCAGGTTGAATGGGTTAAACTCTTCCCTGGCATTGTAGATGCATCCAAGTTAGGATCAACCCATGCTTTTTGTAGATTATGCAGCAAAGATATTAAAGTAGTAGCTTCAGGATTATATGATCTGAAAGTACATTTTAAATCGAAATTGCATGAACAAATGTTTGCAATGAAGAAGGGAGCATCTCTTAAGACCTTTTTTGCTCAGCCAAAGCAGGAAGAGGGTGGCATTATAAGGGCTGAAGTTTTATTTGCCAATTTCATTGCCCAGCATAACTTAACTGCATCTGTTGCTGATCACTTTTGTGACTTGGCGCCTGTAATGTTTCCTGACAGTGATATTGCCAGAAAGTTCCAGTCGAAGAGGACCAAGACAACACTTATCATTAAAAACTGCCTGGCTCCATCTGCAACAGAACCAGTGATAAAGCTGTGCAGGGAAACACCCTTCTCATTAATGGTTGATGAATCAAATGACAAGAAAACAGAAGCGTTTAGCTATTATGGTGAGAGTTTTTGAAGAAGGATTGGGACCAAGAACGAGATTGTTGGACATGCCTGTATGCAGTGGTGGAGCCAGTGAGGCGATATTCAGTGATGTTGATAATCTGTTCACAAAATTTCATATTCCATGGAAAAATTGCATCGGCTTTGCTAGTGACAACTGCAATGTCATGGTGGGGAAATCAAATTCAGTACTTACTAGGATCAAGCAGAGGAACCCTTATGATTTTAGTATTGGGTGCATTTGCCACCTTGCAAATTTATGTGCACAAGATGGAATCAAACAGTTGACTGTGCCAGTAGAAGACCTTTTGTTAGACATGTACTATCATTTTGAGCACAGCTCAAAACGACGAAAGGCTTATAAGGAGTTCCAACTATTCACAGAAGCAGATGACCTGAATATTCTTAAACATTGTCAGACTCGCTGGCTGTCATTGCAGAAGGTAGTGGATAGAATTATTAACCAGTATACAGCTCTCTCATCTTATTTTGAAAGCCACAATGATGTTGAAAAGCCTGGCAGAGTCCAAAACATCCATAAACTTTTAAAAGCACCACTAACCCAGCTGACCCTTCATTTTCTGAGTTTCATTCTGCCACTGTTAAATGAGTTTAATAAACTCTTTCAAACAGATGAGTCGCAGATTGGTGGCATGATGGAGGAGATGGACAGATTGCTTAGAAAATGTTTAGTTAAATTTGTGGAGATGAAGTATGTTAAACAGGTTGTTGACTTGAGGCATATCAAATTTAGTGATCGTGGGGTGCAGCATGATGACAGCATACTGGCAATTGGCCTCTCGAACAGAGCATTTATCAAAGAAATGGAGCTTGATAGTGGAGTAAAGAGTTCATTTTTTGAGGATGTCAGAAATTTTTACACATCAGTGGTTAAAAAAATTACTGATAAATTTCCCTTTGACAACCAGGTTCTAAAGGACTTAAATGTGCTAGATCCAAGCACTAAAGATAATCTCAGGTATCCAAACATCTGCAGATTGACGGATGCTTTTGCCCAAGATCTTGATTAGGAAGCACTGAAAGATGAGTTCGATGACTACTGTATGTTGTCTGATGTGTGTGTGCCTCTACTGACAGATAGTGGTCAGAAAAAGAGCTTCTGTAGCTATTGGCTGGAAGTTGTTGACCAGAAAACTAGTACTGGTGCCATCCGCTTCCCTAATTTGAAAGTCATCATTCAGCGACTGCTGATACTCCCTCACAGCAATGCTGACTACGAAAGATCATTTTCAATGATGAAAAAAATCCACACAGACTGCAGGAGGTCCATGAATGCGGACACACTCACTTCTATTTTACAGTGTAAGATTAACATTGATACATGCTGTGCAGACTTTAAGCCCACAAATGCAATTCTGCAAAGTGCTAAAAGTGCATGTGTTGATTATAATACAAAACACTGTACATCGAAAGAACAGTGTACATCATGATCACTTAGTTTTTTTAATGTAAAGAACAGTTTGAGGCTATTAGCATGTTTTATATCACAATAATTCAAATGCTAATAGATTTGTATATGTCATTTCTCATTTTAAAACTGTATTGCGTATAATTTATTAATATTTTTTTGCGTAAGGATTTTTGGGTGTTTGTAAGGATTTTTTTGGTCTGGCGTACAGATTTTTGTCTCAGGAGGTTGACAGGTATGTGAACAGGAAGAAAAAAATAATGAAAGAAATGAGATGATGAACATGAAGAAGAAAAAATGAAAGAAATGATATGATGAACAGGAAGAAAAAAAATTAATGAAAGAAATGAGAAGATGATGAACAGGAAGAAAAAAAATAATGAAAGAAATGAGAAGATGATGAACAGGAAGAAAAACTAATGAAAGAAATGAGAAGATGATGAACAGGAAGAAAAATAATGAAAGAAATGAGAAGATGATGAACAGGAAGAAAAAATAATGAAAGAAATGAGAAGATGATGAACAGGAAGAAAAAATAATGAAAGAAATGAGAAGATGATGAACAGGAAGAAAAAATAATGAAAGAAATGAGAAGATGATGAACAGGAAGAAAAAATAATGAAAGAAATGAGAAGATGATGAACAGGAAGAAAAAATAATGAAAGAAATGAGATGATGAACAGGAGGAAAAAAATAATGAAAGAAATGAGATGATGAACAGGAAGAAAACGTTGACAAGAAAGAAGGAGGAACAAGGTATAAAAAAAGGAAGAAGAGAAAAACAGGAGGAGAAAAAGGAGCAGGAAGAAGACAGAGATATATAAGGAAAAAAACGTGAATAAAGCAAAGAAACATACACACAAGTAAGCCGACATAACAAATATAATGTACAAACATACACACGAGTAAGTCTATATAACAAATATAATGTAGACATACAAACAAGTAAGTCTATTAACAAATATAGGGTACAAACATACAAACAAGTAAGTCTATTAACAAATATAATGTACAAACATACAAACAAGTAAGTTTATAGAACAAATATAATGTACAAACATACAAACAAGTAAGTTTATAGAATAAATATAATGTACAAACATACAAACAAGTAAGTTTATAGAACAAATATAATGTACAAACATACAAACAAGTAAGTTTATAGAACAAATATAATGTACAAACATGTAAGTTTATAGAACAAATATAATGTACAAACATACAAACATTTAAGTCTATAGAACAAATATAATGTACAAACATACAAACAAGTAAGTTTATAGAACAAATATAATGTACAAACATACAAACAAGTAAGTCTATAGAACAAATATAATGTACAAACATACAAACAAGTAAGTCTATAGAACAAATATAATGTACAAACATACAAACAAGTAAGTCTATAGAACAAATATAATGTACAAACATACAAACAAGTAAGTCTATAGAACAAATATAATGTACAAACATACAAACAAGTAAGTTTATAGAACAAATATAATGTACAAACATACAAACAAGTAAGTTTATAGAATAAGTATAATGTACAAACATACAAACAAGTAAGTTTATAGAACAAATATAATGTACAAACATACAAACAAGTAAGTTTATAGAACAAATATAATGTACAAACATACAAACAAGTAAGTCTATAGAACAAATATAATGTACAAACATACAAACAAGTAAGTTTATAGAACAAATATAATGTACAAACATACAAA
This sequence comes from Oreohelix idahoensis, assembly GCA_024509875.1. Classification (NCBI taxonomy): domain Eukaryota; kingdom Metazoa; phylum Mollusca; class Gastropoda; order Stylommatophora; family Oreohelicidae; genus Oreohelix; species Oreohelix idahoensis. Next base: position 77,766 of record JAMPIV010003286.1, read on the forward strand.
CAAGTAAGTTTATAGAACAAATATAATGTACAAACATACAAACAAGTAAGTCTATAGAACAAATATACACACAAGGAAGCTGACATTCTTCTTCTTCTTTGATCCTTAGCCGTTAACTGTCAAAGTAGTCAGTGGCCATCATGCCTGGTGGCGTCTTGTAGGGCAGCAACAAACTGCTTCCACTTTGTTCGGTCGGCGGCCATCCTTCGTACAGTGCCCAGCTCTGATTCATTCTTGCCTGATTCATGGTTCTGACATTCCAGAATTCCATTCTTGTTTCATGTTTTGCGATCAGGGCATGTGCTTCCATGCCAATGGCTTCTTTTCGGCTTTCGCCACTGACAGTCATACGAGCCTCAAACTCTGGATGTCCTTCCCGCATCAAAGTTTTTGCGTTATTGCTGTTTCCGTAACGGTTAAGATTTTTTACATAGGCAAGGGTGTCGGCCCTGTGCTAAAACCCCCCAACCTGGAGGACTAGGGTCCCAGCTTTTGTCTGACCCCTACCCGTGCAGACCTGTCCAGCTTGGTTGAACCTACCAGAAGTAAAACTCCCGCTGGCATATACAAACAAGTAAGTCTATATATCGAACATAATATACAAAAATACATAGTCAAACAGTATTTAACACGAACAAAGGTTAATATATAGTAATTGGGAATGTAAAGGTCTGATGCTGCTCTTACAATGCATATGACTTTTATCAGGCGAAAGTCAATTAAATATCTGTTAAAGTCAGTTATATAACTGGAACCACCCAGCCTTTACACCCATCCCCCTTAATATTATTCTTGTTTGGAGTTTCTGCTTTATTTTGTTTGGTTTTATCTCGTTTCTGTTTGTTTAGTTTATTTTTAACATACAAGCATTATTTGGTAATTGTGATTTGACATATTTACAACGATCTGATAAGTGTGATGCCACTTTCCCATATCGGCAGTTGTTCATGTTATTTGGAATTGAAAACAATATATATCCTAATTATAACCCATCAGAGGTTGAACGGGATATTTTCATCATTAATATATTTAAAAAATATATATATATATCTATATATATAAGAAAGTCTACTTAACTAATATAACATACGTACACATAAGTAAGTCTACTTAACGAATATAACACACAAACATACACACAAATAAGTTTATATAATGAACATAATATACAAACATACACACATATAGGCTTACATAACAGTTATAATACACAGACATACACACAAGGAAGCCTAAACACATGATCATCATTGCAGACCTGTAGGTTACAGCTGGTATCGCCTTGCGTCTGCTGTCCGTACATCTGTCTGTCCTATTTTATACACATAGCTCATGTTTGTTCATTTTACCATCTTACCTTTGTGCACCGTATGTCCCTCCCCTAGAGAGGAAGAGTTTGATGCTCGTAACGCGAGATGTGTTGTGTGTCTGAGTAAGCAAGTCCCCGAACTTATTTTCACACAACTTATTTTCAAACGTGTGTGGACTATCTTCAGTTCTACTGGATATTTCATATTTTTATCACTTGCGATCTCGGGTTGTTGTTTTGTGCTTTGCCTCTTGTTTAACGAATATTGTGGCGCTGGGCTTTCAGCAGCAAAATTACCGGGATAGAAACCTGGTAGCGTCACTCCAGTATACCCAGATTTAAATGGGTACCTGGCTCTGGTCTTGAGGTAGGGAAGGGAAAGGCAACGAGGATGGAAACTGATCACCCCACCAGTTAAGAAGCTCGACATAGTAAAGTGAAGTCTCTAACACGTCCCTACGACAGTATCTGCTATGGGATTACAATGCCCTATTCAACTTAGAAACAAGGTTCTTCTGTGATACTAGGACCATCAGTCCAAATTTAGGCTATACAGTGTTTCAGTCCAGTTAATTCTACGATCTAAGAAACAACGAGGTTTTAGACACAGTCTGACAACGGGCTTAAAAGTGAAGACAGAAAACTGTTGATCTGAAATGTCAATGTTGTTGATGTAACCAAATGTTGTAGATGTAATAATGTAATTAATTTGGAAAATTTCTGTTTGTTTTCTACAAGAGAAAAAAAAAAAAAACCCACACACACATTTCTGACTTTCTAACTCCAGACCATGAGACAATGTCTCCACATCTATAGATGACACTACCACGGGTTATAGACCTTGGACTATAGAATAACATACTGAGAACAGATAACATAACTACACATAACCAGTAGACCAGATTTCTCATCAAAACTTCTAACAGTACATCAGACTTTAATATAACTGATGATCTTCTAACAGTAGACTTGACTTTAATGTGACTGATGATCTTCTAACATTAGACTTGACTTTGGTGTGACTGATGATCTTCTAACAGTTGACTTGACTTTGACATGACTCATGATCTTCTAACAGCAGACTTGACTTTGACATGACTGATGATCTTCTAACAGTACATCAGACTTTAATATAACTGATGATCTTCTTCTAACAGTAGACTTGACTTTGGTGTGACTGATGATCTTCTAACAGTAGATTTGACTTTCATGTGACTGATGATCTTCCAACAGTACATCAGACTTTAATATCACTGATGACCTTCTAACAGTAGACTTGACTTTGATGTGACTGACAATCTTCTAACAGTCAACCTGGCTTTGATGTGACTGATGATTTTCTAATAGTAGACCTGACTTTGATGCAACTTATGATCTTCTAACAGTACATCAGACTTTAATATGACTGATGATCTTCTAACAGTAGACTTGGCAGCGATATGACTGATGATCTTCTAACAGTAGACGACTTTGATAACAAGTGATCTCTTCTTGATTAGCCAAGCAGTTCCAACCATACAATTTAATCATATCATCCAGTGACATGATGTAACAGTAATGTAGAGAACTAGAGGGGAAACTGCATGATGACAAGAAAAGCCTAAGATGGTCTGCCCACTTGACGAAAGAAATATATGTGTTACATGATGACAAGAGAAACCTGAGATGGTCTGCCCACTTGACGAGAGAAATATATGTGTTAAATGATGACAAGAGAAATCTGAGATGGTCTGCCCACTTGACGAGAGAAATATATGTGTTACATGATGACGAGAAACCTGAGATGATCTGCCCACTTGACGAGAGAAATATATGTGTTACATGATGACAAGAGAAACCTGAGATGGTCTGCCCACTTGACGAGAGAAATATATGTGTTAAATGATGACAAGAGAAATCTGAGATGGTCTGCCCACTTGACGAGAGAAATATTTGTGTTACATGATGACAAGAGAAACCTGAGATGGTCTGCCCACTTGACGAGAGAAATATTTGTGTTACATGAGAACAGGTGATGAAGAAATCAGATCTCTAGAGATAAATCAAACAAAACTGCATCAGGTCAAATTCTACAAAGAAACTATTACCTGCTGAGGTATCTATCAACATGTAATATGATTTGCCAAAATGTTCATAATAATTTACAGTAATACAAAGAACAAACTGTGAGTAAATACAATTTAATTTGGGCACTGATTCAATAACTTCAAACTTACAACACAGCCAGCCAAATGATTTATCTGTTACAGCATGTAGGCATATCTGGAGTCATCTTTATATGACCACCAGCTATGCACAATGCTACAATACACAGAGTGAAAGTGAACCGCTGTCTTTCAGGCTAATTACACCCTCATTGAGTCTTGAAATCATCCACACACTTCCAAAGATTCCCCCTGTGGTGAAACTTGTTGAGAACCCAACATTGCACACTAAGCTTGGAGAAGTCACTTGAGCCCCAGACGTAACTCTCTGGAACTGGTTGACTGCATGCAGGAAAATCTCACTATGGACCCAGTGGGGAGCTGAGAAGTGGCTCTGTGCAGGACGTAACAATTCCTTGGGAGAGCCCAGAACCAGAACACAGTATTTTAGCTCTATATAGTTGGAGAGCCCCCTTGGATGGCGGGGAATGCACAGTATTCCACATGCTTCTTACTCCTAGCTTGGGACCAGATGTGAAGATCCTTTAAATGCAAGCCAAGCTGGAGGAACTGGAGCTCATGACTTCAACTCAGCACGTTTCAGGAAAAGCCACAGAAAAAGCCTAGATCTACAGTGTAGATAATACCAAGGAGTCTTCAACTTGCTATTGGCTGCAAAAGAGCGAAAAGCTCAGCAGTCCTAGTTAAACAATAACAACAACAACAACAACAAACCAGAAACTAGGAAATCATAAATATGAATGTTTCATGCAATCTTGCAACACAGTCTGTGACAGCCCTACAACAAAAATCCAATTTAAAAAAAATGACATGTCATGATATTGTTACACAAATAATATAAAAATGAGCTACAAATTGTTAAAGTCAGCCTCTCAACATAAAAGCTGGTATATCACGTGGATAGTACTCAGTGGCGTATCCTGGTAATGTGAGCTAGGCGTGCTGCTACTTAAAATGAATATGTACGCCTACTTTTAACTTCTTCCCCTCTTAATTTAAAAACCAACTATATTCAATTACGCAACGATAGTTATTAGGAGTATATGTCAATTATCTCCGAAATACTAATTAACTTACAACTTGAAACTCACTGTCACTGTAATAATCTGCATTCCCGGCAACTAACAAAAATTAATCACAGAAAACACTGGACGGACACAGCCGATTTTTACAACTCGAGAGCTGCAAGACCACCGCACGCATGTTCGTATTGTATTGACGTATCTGGCCATGACCCCGATCCACACAAACCAGTCTTCAAACGTAAATCCGAAAGGTGCAGCACGCATAGTGACGGAATTACCCGAGAAACTTTGGGCGATTGCCTACCAACCAAAAAAACTGCACTATAAAACGCGTCTGGGAAACTGAAACTAGATATACTCGTAGATTCTATGCAGGAAAATCCGTTATCCTGATGCGTGCGGTCCGAAAGCAGAAAATTATAAGAGAACTATTTTATAGAATAATAAATTAAATTTTTATTTTCCTTCGGGCATAGGTGTGCGCAGCACGCACAGCACACATAGAGAATACGCCACTGATAGTACTCACATCTTCATATATTAACCTCACTGCTGCCCCCAGATGTCCTAGGTCACAACACTCAGATAACAAATATCATCACTTCTAGTTCCCTCTTACATCTCATTGAAAACTAACATCTGAACTTCAAGGCAAATATTTCATTTAACCAACATCTAAATACTTGGCCAGTTATATTCTACCAAGCTTCTCTCAAGCGATTGACAGTCAGATTGGCAAAGCTGCAGCCATCTTTAACTGCCTGACAATGCTTGTTTGGGGAAACTCCAAACTCACAGTGAAGATCAAAGCTTCATTATATAATGCCTACATAACCAGCATGCTCTTTATGGCTGGCTGCGAGACATGGACAATCTTTGCAAAGCAAGAAAGAAAGCTCAATACCTTCCGTCTGCGGTGTATACGCCACATCTTTGGATTTTGTGGAAGGACAAAGTGACAAATGCAAAATGTGCTGTCACATGCTGGCGTTCAAAGTATGTATACACCAATTAGACAGTGCTGACTATGCTGTATTGGCCATGTTCGCCACAAGGAAGATGGTTCCATTCCCAAAGATATTTTCTATGGACAGCTGGCAGATGGCAAAAGAACAGTTGGGTGACCACAGTTCATGAAGGCACTGGACATAAATACAGCGACCTAGGAGGATGAAACTGCTGATCACACCAAGTGTTAATGCTTCCTATGGCGCCACCTCAGATTAGACAAAAAGAAGCTCACACAAAATAGCAGAAGAGACAAGAAAATGCAGAAAGGAACACCAAACAAAAATAAAACATTCCATAGTCAGTTATGACTGAAGGGGGTTACTGCTATATTCTACCAAATGTTTACACATTAACTACCGTGAGCCGGTGGGACCGGCTTTTGAAATCCTATCATTTGGACCGCTAGCCGCTCCGAGCGTCGATCTAATTTTAGTAATAAAACGAATGAAAAATGTACTGAAACACTTTCTAATCTGGTTTGAGATTTTAAGTTGCCACCGGAAAACAAATTCCCAAAGCATGGTTGTTGTAGAACACTGGAAAATTGATATTATGTTCATATTTTTCAGCGTTTTGGGTTAGTTACCAAATCATGTAAAACTGTTTACTGTGGCAACTAGTGATAGGACCACAAAAATGCATGTACATCTCGTCTAACCGCTGAATAGACTAGAAACGTGTTTCAACAATTGACTGATAAATCTAGCAACGAGGACAAAAGTGAAAACGGTGTGCACATTGATTGAAATAGTGATTTTGATAGAGATAGGGCGCAAGCAGTTATAATTGTGAAAATATTGCAAGTCCTCGGCCATCGGAGGGCCGTTAAATAGCAACAACCTCTATTAGAGTTACAAATGGTGCTTATTGTAATAGTACATTCATTTATCTTTAAAATGACGTGTAATTTATAAAAATCGGTAAACAATTACGAAAATTACAGCTTACTTTGTGCACACCTCCTGTGTGAAAATGGGAAAAAAATTTAATTCGGCCACAGTGTGTTTTTCAATTCGGTAGTTAATGTGTTAACATCTAATTGACCAAATTTATTCTACCATACACTTACACCAAACTAACCAGCCCCATAGACCTACTGCTAAAACCTGACAGACCAGTCACATGGTAAACCGAGTGTTAAAATCTGACTAATGAACCAAGAGTTATACAACATGCTAGCGTCTAACATCTAACAGACTAAGCATATCTTAAAACCAAATGTGAACGACACCATGATATCAGTCAAGTGTGACCATTCTCATATATTGAAACCACAAGAATGAACTTTCACATTCTTTCAATGGTGAAAAATTAATTAACAATTTAAAAAATGTTTACAAGTTGTGACACGTCGCACGTATCTGAAAATGGTTTGTCTAAAACGTCAAGTTTTAAGTCAAATTAGTTCAATGCTGGGAGTTATAACTAATCTTTCATAGCAAGTAACATTTTTTATATACATTTTACAATACTTAAGATTATTTTTGGCACATGTAACCTGTACCATTTGTCAGACAAGAAGCTAAAGTTTCATTTATAAAAAATAAGCATCTAAAAATAAACATTAGTGGTATTTTATAATTGTCTTAAATCAAATAAGCCAACATGTAACTGATGTGGCACAAATTATGGCCAATGAGGGACCAGTAACACATTACATCACATGCTAGCATCTGGCAGAGTTAATGATGATGTGACTTGTTATGTTACAACTCCTACTAAACACAAGCAACTGATCAACTCCAGCCTGGCCTAGCCACTGACACATAACCTATGACTCCTAGAACAAGAACTAGGAAGAATGGAAGTGAGTAAATCTGTGGATCTCCATGATATGCTGGCAACAATGGATATGCTAGCTCCTGCCAGCAGGTGTCATAATAGCACTCTTCTGTGGCAAAGTCAGTAAAGTAGCGGTAACATGGATCTGTCACAAAGTTGTCAGGGTCACATCGAGTGTAAAATCTGTCAAGAAAAGAAAAACTACAGGTCGTTATTAATATACATAAGGTATAAAAAAAACCCAAAAAACTAGTTAGTTATTAATATAGGCCCTACATGAGACGTTAAAAAAACTAGTTATTAATGTACATAAGGTGTAACAAAGAACTAGTTATTAACTCTTACTATACGTGAGCTAAAACCGCATTTTTACTCGCTAGTTTTGCTGTTAGGTACCTGGATTCTCAATATGAGGTTAAATAAAATAGCAGTTACTGTACAGGATAAGTTCAACAACCCAAACAATGGGCAAGAGAATAAGCTATTTTATACAATTGTGAGCTCCAAAAACCTGCATTTTATGCCGTTACCGTCGCGCGCCAGTTGAACTGGTGAGCCGTAAAATTGGTACAAAACCCGCGCCACTTCACGGGGCTTGCCGGACAGTAAGAGTTAATATACATAAAGTGTAATAAAGAACTAGTTATTAATGTACATAAGGTGTAATAAAGAACTAGTTATTAATGTACATAAGTTGTAACAAAAAAAAACTAGCTATTAATATACATAAGGTGCAACAAAAAACTAGTTATTAATATACATAAGGTGTAACAAAAAAACTAATTATTAATATACATAAGGTGTAAAACACAAGATGTAGAATCGTACACATATCTTGGCAGCAATATAGACAAAGTTGGAGGGACAGACAGTGATATCAAAATAAGAATACAAAAAGCAAGAGGAGCTTTCATAGCATTGGGAAATATATGGAGATCAAGAGAAATCGGATCCAACACGAAAATAACAATCTTCAACTCAAATGTGAAGTCACCAAAGTAAAGTAAGTAGTTAAGGAATTAAGAGGTAATTATAATAAAAACAAAGTCAGAGGTGAAAATGATGAGGAAAACATGGAAAAAACTTGAGATGATGGCACATGACAGGAGGACTTGGCATGTGTTTGTTGAAGGCCTATGCTCCTTTGGGAGTGGAGGGTTATAAATGAATGAAGGTGTGAAACAAAAACTAGTTATTAATATACATAAGGTGTAAAAAAAGATAAATATACTTAAGTTGTAACAAAATAAAATTAGATGTTAAAATACATAAGGCGTAACAAAAAAACTAGTTATTAATAAACATAAGGTGTAATAAAGTTGTTGGCATGACATTATGAATACAATTGTGTTACTAGTGGAAGTCTCTGGATATCTCATAACCAGTGCATTCTTGCTAAAATATTTAGAGACGCTGTAGCTTTTTGGTTTTGAAATATCTAGAGTCCCTACAAAAATGAACATTACAACTTGTTTGCTTGAAAGATAACATTCCCAGTATTCAGCTATTGTCACAGCTGAATATTCATGCTCTCAAAAAATTCAGCCTCTTTCATGACCTCTTGTTTGTACATCATTTTGCATGAGAGGACACTTTTGTACTCGCAAAAATTATTTCACTATAAATACTGCTTTTTTTTAATATATAGGTCTTCTTGGATCTTACAAAGCCTCAATCTGACCTTTTTCTTAGCTGTTTTAGTTATGGAGGTGCTTTATCTCAGGATGCTTTACTAAAGTCTGTCAAAACTAATAATTACATAGCATTCAAAAGATATCTACATTCACATATCATGAAATCTTGAGCCAGCACATACTGACAACTCTCTGTTTCTTCCTCTTCTGTTACTTTCAGACGTCAACTCGAATATGTTCAAAGAAGCTGTGGTCAGCTTGAGGTTATTGGTATTTCCACAGAGTTTTTCTAGGAATGGTACTATTGTTGGCCATATGAGCTTTCGCTGTTCTTCATATGCTGGACATCTTTGAATTAGATATTCAGCAGTCATTTTATTGGTACCACAGTTACACCTGAGAACACCTTCAGGCTGAATTATTACAGGGCAGAAATGTAAAAAGGCAATAATGTCTATTTCTTTACCCTGATAAAATAAAGATTTTGTTCGTTCTTTCGTTTGCTGTACATAGATTCTATCAGGAACTGAGGATTTCCAGGCACCTTGATTCATGACTACAGGAAAAGAGGTGTCAAAATATTGGTAAAGGAGTATACACCACTGATACGAATACACAGTATTACCGCTGCACAAATGAACTTTATATGGGACAGCACAATAGACTCGTAAACATAAAGGGTCCCAGCTTAATCTGATGTCTTCTTTCTTCTCGTGATATCACCATGGATTTTGTTTTAGAGCTGCTTATGACCATCCCTCTCTTCTCCTGCTCTTCCTTCCAGACTTGCAAGTTGGATTGGAGACCAAATGCTACAACAACATTTACAAAAGCGGCAGGACACAAAGGAACAATGAGGTACTGATATACTTGCCTGCCTTGAGATTCTGATGGTCTGGCTGGTACTTTAGTAAACGTGACTGAACTGGATAGAATGAAGTTTTGAGTGTAGCTCGATCCTGTCTCACACCTTCTTCTGTTGGCACCCATGCAGTCCATGGTCCAGTTAGATATGGTATAACTATGACCAGTGTAATATCACAGATATGGTATAACTATGACCAGCATAGTAACACAGATATGATACAACTATGACCAGTATAATAAAACAGATATGATATAACTATGACCAGTATAATAACACAGATATGGTATAACAATGTCCTGTATAATAACACAGACATGACATAATTATGTCCAGTATAATAACACAGATATGATATAAATATGTCAAGTATAATAACACAGATATGATATAACTATGACAAGTATAATATCACAGATAAGATATAAATATGTCCAGTATAATAACACAGATATGATATAACTATGACCAGTATAATAACACAGATATGGTATAACTATGTCCAGTATAATAACACAGATATGATATAACTATGGCCAGCATAATATCACAGATATGATATAAATATGTCCAGTATAATAACACAGATATGATATAACTATGACCAGTATAATAACACAGATATGGTATAACTATGACCAGTATAATAACACAGATATGGTATAACAATGTCCTGTATAATAACACAGACATGACATAATTATGTCCAGTATAATAACACAGATATGATATAAATATGTCAAGTATAATAACAGATATGATATAACTATGACAAGTATAATATCACAGATATGATATAAATATGTCCAGTATAATAACACAGATATGATATAACTATGACCAGTATAATAACACAGATATGGTATAACTATGTCCAGTATAATAACACAGATATGATATAACTATGTCCAGTATAATAACAGATATGATATAACTATGACCAGTATAATAACACAGATATGATATAACTATGACCAGTATAATAACACAGATATGATATAACTATGTCCAGTATAATAACACAGATATGATATAACTATGTCCAGTATAATAACACAGATATAACTATGTCCAGTATAATAACACAGATATGATATAACTATGTCCAGTATAATAACACAGATATAACTATGTCCAGTATAATAACCCAGATATGATATAACTATGTCCAGTATAATAACACAGATATGATATAACTATGTCCAGTATAATAACACAGATATGATATAACTATGTCCAGTATAATAACACAGATATGGTATAACTGTGTCCAGTATAATAAAAGATATGATATAACTATGACCAGTATAATAACACAGATATGATATAACTATGACCAGTATAATAACACAGATATGGTATATGTCCTGTATAATAATACAGATATGGTATAACTATGACCAGTATAATAACACAGATATGATATGATTATCTCCAGTATAATAACACAGATATGATATAACTATGTCCAGTATAATAACACAGATATAACTATGACCAGTATAATAACACAGATATAACTATGTCCAGTATAATAACACAGATATGATAACTATGTCCTGTATAATAATACAGATATGGTATAACTATGACCAGTATAATAACACAGATATGATATAATTATGTACAGTATAATAACACAGATATGATATAAATATGTCCAGTATAATAACACAGATATGATATAACTATGACCAGTATAATAACACAGATATGGTATAACTATGTCCAGTATAATAACACAGATATGATATAACTATGTCCAGTATAATAACAGATATGATATAACTATGACCAGTATAATAACACAGATATGATATAACTATGACCAGTATAATAACACAGATATGATATAACTATGACCAGCATAATAACCCAGATATGATATAACTATGTCCAGTATAATAACACAGATATGATATAACTATGTCCAGTATAATAACACAGATATAACTATGTCCAGTATAATAAAACAGATATTTAACCATCTGTTGAAAGCTGACATTGGTGAACATCTTTTTTACATGTAGAGAAAAAGAAAAGTAACAAGAGAATAAAGTAGATAACAAGACAGCAAAAAGGGAAATAAAGAAGAAAGGAAAGACAAGGGAAAATAAAGAGATAAAGGGAAAAAAAATGCCTAGACTATATATTTATACAAAAAAACTTTTCAGGGCAGCTCGGCCACCTTTGGTCCAAACCTGGCAACCAGCTCTCACCTGTGGCTCCTTGTGGCTGTCAGCATGCGACAGCGGCCATCCCCCGGGAAATGGCTTTGACACGCCGGCTAAACTAGGTGAGGGTAGCCGACTGGTTATAAACCTTTGGTGAGTTAGGGTCTGCCTACCCATACATGCGAAGACTGGATTCGATAGACTGCGCAGAAGAAACCACCTGTTGGTTCAACAGGCATGACGGCGATTACCAGCAAAGCGCAATGGAGCGTAAAGAGCACGGCGAGGCACATAGAAAGCCCTGGTCATCCACTGCACCTGACTTCATCTCCAGTCATCTTGACTTGTCTTGCCACTGGATTCAGATGGACCCCGGTGAGACAGTGAGGTCGACGAATTGTGCGACGAATTGCGCAACTCTTCCTCACTTTAAACCAAATCACTGCGCAAGTCACTCTTTCATCCATCCACTCACAACAAGTCCTGTGACGATGGGTGAGCGGCGAAGCGGCAGGCGTGGGTACGCTGGCAGTCGTAGTCGCAGACCTACACACAGGCGGCTCAGGCCATATGGTCGTCTTCCACTGATCGGAGCAGCAGTGGGATTCAGCAGCCCCCTGAGTGTCTGAGCAGCCCTCTTTAGGAAAGCACTGCTCACCTCCATGGCATGAGGAAGGGGCTAGAAAAGGTGCCCTAAACATTGCCTGCTCCACCATTACCTAACCAGCTTACCGCGGTTGGTGGGTACCCTACTTCAGCGGGCGACACATAAGAAAAAGAAAGGACAGATTTTTCCCCCTCATTCTAGGCGCATGGAATGTGCGCACTCTCCTTGACAAAGACTTTAACGCAAACAGACCTGAGAGGCGAACTGCCCTGATTGGGAGAGAACTGGCCAGATACAACATTGACATAGCAGCACTGAGTGAAACTCGACTTGCAGGCGAGGGCCAACTTTGCGAAAAGGGTGCAGGTTATACATTCTATTGGAGCGGAAGAGGAACTGAAGAAAGACGAGAAGCAGGGGTTGGATTTGCAATCAAAACAGCAATTGTCGGCAAGTTGGCGGGGCCCCCAAAGGGAATAAATGACCGACTGATGATGGTCAAGATCCCCCTGCTTTATGGAAGAAAACATGCCACCATCATTAGCGCGTATGCACCAACTATGACAAACCAGGATGACGTCAAGGATAGGTTTTGCAAAGGACTACATGCAGTCATTGCATCAGTTCCTAAAGCAGATAAGCACATCATTCTTGGTGACTTTAATGCAAGAGTAGGCTCAGATAACATCTCCTGGAATGGCACTATCGGAAAGTACGGCGTGGGTTGCTGTAACAGCAATGGACTTCTTCTCCTCCAGACTTGCGCAGAACATGACCTCCTTGTCACCAACACCATTTTTCGACTTCCTACCCGCAACAGGACCTGTTTGAAGTTCCTCTTTAACTCCATATAGCTTTGAGTTTAGTGTTGAGTCATTCGGCCAGTATATCTTTCTTAACTGGTCATACAGAGGACAGTCCTGTAGAACATGCTCAGCAGTTTGTTCGTTTAATCCACATGTGCACAGTGGTGAAGCAGACAATCGTAGCTTGTGCATGTGTTTAGTCAGTTTGTTATGCCCTGTCCTGAGTCGAAAAATAGTTATCTGTCCCTGCCGGTCGAGAGTGTGATAGTCGTCTTTGGGTTGGTTCTGTTCTCTTCTGATAGTCTGGATAGCTCTCTTTTTCTCAAAGTATGTGACTTCATTATCTTCTTGTTCACATTCTCCTCCCTTTTTTGCAAGTTTATCTGCCTTTTCATTTCCGGGTACACCACAATGAGATGGTACCCACTGAAGTATGGTTCTCTTTTTGGCAGCTACCTTGTTTAGTTCATTTCTCAGATGCGGGAGTTTACCACCCTTGAGAGCTTGCAGGACAGACAGTGCATCTGTGAGGATGACTACCTGGTGGCAGTCAGAGTTGGTGTTATAAATCATATTTGCAGCTTGCTCTAGAGCTTGAACCTCAGCTGTATAGTTGGAACAGAATTTACCAGTGGGAATGTGCCTAGTCTCATAGTGGTTGTCAGGATATGAGATAAAGATACCGGCACCTCCATTCCTAACAGCATTAGTTGCTGATCCATCTGTATAGGCATGTATCCATGATTGATCGGGATAGCTTTCTTGGATCATACTCAATGTAGCAGTTCGTTTTTGCAGATCATTATACTCATATCCACTTGTGAGACCACTGACTGATGTATTAATTTGGAGGGCACTGCTGGCTTGCTCCCATGGTACAGGGTATAGGGTGGGCTTCAGTGGTGTTGTCTTCATGGATAGGTCTTCTTGATGCTGTCTTATAAGTCTTTTTCCCCGATGCACAAAGCTGCTACGCTTTAGACGTCCCAATGCCAGATCATCTAGTCTTGCCTTCATTGGGTGCATTGGCATACTGTTGTACTTTTCCATCTGGATCATGGTTTTTGTGTCTCTTCTATGGGACAATGTCTGTAATCCAGCAACCTTCTGCATCTCTGTTATTGGTGTAGTTTTCATGGCTCCTGTAATGAGCCTGAGAGCTTGATTTTGCACCTTGTCCAAAGACTGCAGATGTGAGTTAGCAGCTGATGACCATGCTGCTGAGCTAAACTCTAAGTGTGGTCTTATTACTCCATTATAAATCTTCTTTAGATTTCGTTCATTTGCTCCCCAGTTGGTACCTGCTAATTTTCTGAGTATGCCTAGTCGTCTTCGGGCCTTTCCTTCTGCATTTTCAATATGCTTATTCCATGTAAGCCTTTGGTCAAATGTCACCCCAAGATAGGTGGGGTAGCTTTCTTCCTTGATCACGGTTGTCCCTAGGTGTATGTTAGCTGATTTGTCCTTGGGGGCGAGGGAGAACAGTGTTGTGGAGGTTTTGTCTGTGTTTATTGTGATAAGCCATTTCTCTGCCCATGACACTAGCATGTCTGCTGCCCGCTGCATTCTATAATTTGCTGTGGTGACATTTTCATCAGAGTACTAGGTCATCTGCATATAAGGCAGCTTTAACTCCTGCAGGGAGATCTTTCACCAGGTCATTGATGTAAACAAGGAAGAGTGTTGGGGAAATTACTCCTCCTTGAGGTACCCCCTGATGGAGCAACACTTTTCTACTCTGCAGACCGTCAAGAGTGACTCTAGTTCTCCTGTTATGCAAGTATGACTGGATCCATTTCATCATGTTGCCTTGGATTCCACTTCTCCTAAGTTTTGCAATGAGGCCATCTTTCCACACCTTGTCAAAGGCCTGCTTGAAGTCGACCCAGATCGTTAGGACCTTTTTCTTCTCCTGGAAGGCATCTTCTATTGCTTGAGACAAGTAAGTAACTTGGTCTTCTATACTGTAGCATTCTCTAAATCCAGCTTGTTCCGGCACCAGGATCTGCTCAGACTCTAAATACCATTTCAATCTGTGGTTGACTATTCGCTCCATAGTCTTCCCAACACAGCTTGTGAGACTGATTGGCCGGTAACTTGCAGCCTCAGTTCTTACATTTCCTTTCTTTAGTATGGGTATTGTGATGGCTTCTCTCCATACTTGGGGTACCGTTCCTTTCAACCAGCTGTGGTTGAATATCTCAAGCAGTTTTGTCTTTGCTGCTGAGCTCAGATTTACTAGCATTTCGTTGCTGATTTTGTCTGGGCCGGGTGACTTTGAAACTTAAGCTTGGAAATAGCCTTCTGTAGTTCTCCTAGTGTGATGGGTTCCCTCATTGGGGCAGGAGTATCTGTCTGTCCCATGGTTGCCAGTATTCCTTTTCCTCTCCCTCTCTGATGATCTATGTTAATGGGTAAGTTGCTTTCTGAACTGTATCTTCTAGCAAACAAGTCTGCAGCTTGTTTTCCTCTGAAAAGTTTGCCACCTTCATCCAATGTGATAGTCTGCCTAGGTGAGGAACGCTCTTCATTTAGAGACTTGACTAATCTCCAAAGTTTCCTGCCGTCTTTCTCAAGGTTCAGCGATGCCGTTTTAGTTCTCCAGCTTTTCCGTTCTTCTTCTAGCTTTGTTCTCTGAAACTCTGCTACAGCCTTTTTCCATTTGTTGTGAGTTTCAAGTGAAGGCTGAGACTCTGCGTCCTTTCTAGCCCTGTCCATAGCTTCCTGACGTTCTTGGAGTGTGCTGGACCAGTATGGTATGTAGTTACGCCGGCATCCTTTGGGAATGGTTTCTTTTGCAGCTTGTAGTATGCATCTGTTGAAGTCTTTTACCACTTCATTAATGTCTCTGTTCTGTACCTTGAGGGTAGACAGCGGCGTGTTCACCTGATGCCTGAATAAACCCCAGTTGGCTTTTTTGTAGTTCCATCTTGTAATGGCTGGGCCTGTACTGAGAGTTGCACTCTGGACAGTAAGAAAGATTGGGCGATGGTCGCTTCCCCCTAGTTGGTCTCCTACTTCTCTACTAATAGATCCAGCTATATCTGGTGTGGAGAAGGCAAGATCTGGTGTTGAAGTTGTGTGCCATCCTCTGGAGTAGAAGGTAGGAGTATCTGTGGCATTATTGACTAGGACGTTGGCACCTAATTGACTATGTAATTGTTAGGAAGAAGGACAGGCAAGATGTCCGGGTGACCAAGTCTATGTGTGGTACTGAATGCTGGACTGATCATCGCCTCATTGTGTCTAAACTTAAAATTTGTATCCAACCAGCCAGGCGCCCTCAGGGAAAGAAAACTCAAAAAAGGCTTATGGATTTGTCCCCAAACTCAAAGACTGAGAAAAATCAAACAGATCATTTACTGACACCCTAGAAGACCGTCTCCAATCTATCTCGTTTACGGCCAAAGCGTGGGGAAACAAATTGGGCAGCCCTAAGTGAGCAGATCTACAACACTGCTACAGAGGTCCTGGGTCCCGCCATCAAGAAACAAAATGACTGGTTTGATGAGAACTCAGATGATATAAAGAAGATGTTGGCTGAGAAACACCATCTCCATTAAGCATATTTAAATGATCCAAAATCTACATCCAAGAAAGACGCTTTCAACAACATGCGTAGAATCGTCCAACATAAACTACGCCAGAGTTGCAGGATTTATGGCTGAGTAATAAAGCAGATGAGCTCCAAGGCTTTGCTGAAAGTCATGACTTGAAAATTTTTTACCATGCACTCAAAGCGGTCTATGGTCCAACATCATCAGGATCATTTCCCCTCCTTAATGCAAATGGAAAAACACTAATTACAGACAAGGAAAAAATTCTCCAACGCTGGGTCGAACATTTTAATAATATTCTGAACCAGCCATCATCTATTAACAACGAAGCCAGAACCGCCTGCCCCAAATTCCTATAAATGAAGCACTAGATGATATACCAACTCTGGAGGAAACTCAAAAAGCGATTCGTCAACTTTCTAGTGGAAAGACCCCTGGCTCCGATTCAATTCCTGTTGAGGTCTATAAAGATGGCGGTACAGTTCTGATAGAGAAACTTCACATGATCTTCCAGCAAATGTGGCAGAGTGAAACCATCCCACACGATCTCAAAGATGCGTCAATTATACATCTATATAAACGTAAAGGTAATTGCCAAGACTGTAACAATCATTGAGGCATCTCTCTATTATCAATCGCTGGGAAGATATTCACCAG
This sequence comes from Oreohelix idahoensis, assembly GCA_024509875.1. NCBI lineage: Eukaryota > Metazoa > Mollusca > Gastropoda > Stylommatophora > Oreohelicidae > Oreohelix > Oreohelix idahoensis. Next base: position 95,358 of record JAMPIV010003286.1, read on the forward strand.
AATCCTTCTGAATCGCCTTACGGCTCATCTTGACAAAGGTCTTCTACCTGAAAGTCAGTGTGGATTCCGGAAAGAACGTGGAACCACCGATATGGTGTTCGCTGCAAGACAGCTACAAGAAAAATGCCAAGAACAGCACTGTGACCTGTACACAGCTTTCATCGACTTGACAAAGGTGTTTGACACAGTCAGTAGAGAGGGTCTATGGAAGATCATGGCAAAATACGGCTGTCCAAAGAAATTTATCTCAATAGTGCGGCAACTGCATGATGGAATGCAGGCTAGAGTTCAGGAAAACGGTGAGCTATTGGAGCCTTTCCCAGTCTCAAATGGAGTTAAACAAGGGTGTGTACTTGCACCGACTCTGTTCAGTATCATGTTTTCTGCTATGTTGACTGATGCTTTCAGAGACGGGGACACAAGAATCGACATCAGATATCGTATTGATGGAAAATTGTTTAACCTTAGGAGGCTTCAAGCAAAAACCAAGGTCAAATCACACACCATCAGAGATCTTCTGTTTGCTGACGATTGTGCCCTCAATGCTGGCTCAGAGGCTGATCTGCAGCATAGCGTGGATAGATTCTCCGAAGCCTGTTCCAACTTTGGGCTTACCATCAACACGAAGAAAACAGAAATCATGTACCAACCAGCTCCTGGCACAATTTATACTGAGCCAATCATCAAGGTAAATGGTGAGAAACTGAATGTTGTGAACAGGTTCACATACCTTGGTAGCACACTATCCCAGAACATCGTCATTGATGATGAGGTGAACACCAGGATCTCCAAAGCCAGCAGCACATTTGGCAGACTATACACCAACATTTGGCATCGAAGTGGCATTAGTCTACAGACAAAGCTGAAGGTGTACAGAGCTGCGGTGCTTCCAGTGCTGCTATATGCATGTGAAACATGGACTGTATACAGGCACCACGTAAAGAAGCTAAACCACTTCCATACAGTCTGTCTCAGGAAGGTAATGAACATCAAATGGCAAGATAGATCCTGGATACCGCCGTTCTTGACAGAGCTGGTATCCCTAGCATCGATACTATTCTGATGCAGTCACAGATTCGCTGGGCAGGTCATGTAGTCCGCATGCCAGACCATCGACTGCCAAAGATACTCTTTTATGGTGAGATGCAGAAGGGCAAACGCTCCCATGGTGGCCAAAAGAAGCGCTTCAAAGACACGTTAAAGACTTCATTGAAAACCTTTGACAAAAACCCAGACATATGGGAAGCTGCTGCGCAAGACCGAACTGCTTGGCGCACATCTCTTCGTAAAGGTGCAGCGGCATGCGAATCATCCAGAAGAGCAGCAGCGGAACAGCGGAGACAAGCTAGAAAAGACCGTGTAATAAAACCTTCTCATGAAGCAAACATTCCCTGCCCACACTGTCCGAGATCTTTCCAGGCCTGCATCGGGCTCATCAGTCACCTTCGTACTCATAGACTAACCTAACATATTCCTAATAATTGGATGAACAGAGTGGTCTTCATCACCCGTGATGGACGAACAACAAACAAGATAAAGGTGAACTAAAAAATATGGTGAGTTGAAAGCTGGAATGAATGTGCAGAAAAATAAGAGATGATAAACAGATTGAAAAACTGAAGTTAAAAAAAGTTGTATAAAACAAATAAGAATGGGAAAAAAATGACAGAAATAGTGAATGTTGAACAGTAAGAATGATTGAAACAGCTGTGTTGTGACAGATTTTTAAAGTATGAAACTATTGATACATGGACAATAACAAGAAGAGTCAAAAGAATACAGAGCATTCATTCATTACCCTCCACTCCCAAAGGAGCATAGGCCTTCAACAAACACATGCCAAGTCCTCCTGTCACGTGCCATCATCTCAAGTTCTTTCCACATTCTCCTCATCATTTTCATCTCTGTTTCCAGCTCTCTTCTCCATGTGTTTCTTGGTCTACCTCTGCCTGTCTTGCCCTGGGGGTTCCAGAACAAGGACTGCCTTGTAATGCTATCAACAGTTTCCTCAGTGTGTGTCCTATCCATCGCCATCGTCTTCTTCTCATCTCTTGTTCCACTGGCACTTGTCTAGTTCTTGTCAACAGTTATACATTAGTAACCTTGTCATACCATTTTAATCCTTCTATTCTACGCAAGCACCCATTTATGAAAGTCTGTATACAGAGAAAGAAAGACAGGAGAAAGGTGCAAGAAATTCAAGATAGTTAAAATAAAAAAAACAGGCAATGTGATAAACTGACTTGATATAGGCCCCCACAACTTCATATCTGGGGTAGCCATTGACAGCGCCTGCCTGGGCATACAGAACATGGAGGTTAACAGCTGATGGCAGCAGGCAGATACCAGCAATGGAATCTGCCCAAGACCGAAGCTCTTCTGTTTCATTGATGCCTGTAGAGTTAGCTGTTGCAGTCATGTTGGTGGTGGCAGCACTTGCAACTTGAGTGTCTGAGCTGAAGTTGTTGAGCGGTTGTCTTAGAAAGATGATTATAATTATTTGATAAGTAGGACAAAAACAGAAAGGAATGAGGAAAAGAAAGATAGGTTTTATATTGACTAAGTAAAAGAATAATGAAATAATACAGAAAGCAAAATAGAACTGAAGAAATAGTGAAAGGGTAGAACACTAACATTTTAATTCTTCCCCCACCCCTCCCTTCCCCAAGTCTGCACTACATGGTCTCAGAGCTTACAACCCCTCCTCACACCTGCTGTAAGCACAGTAAATTGGAGGAAGTAATGGATAACTATACAGAAAAAAAATTACGAGTAAGAACTATAAAAAGGAGGAAATAATGGATAACAACGCAGAAGCAACGTACGTAATTGCACATTTCTCTTACGAATATAACCCAAGTACTGAAAGTGTGGTTACCAAAAGCTGAGTAATTCTAGCACAACTTTTAACAGGCACCGCTGCAAGATGCTTGCTTGTCAGATGATATTTCTTATGTAGAGCATTATCTATTATCATGTGATATTTCCTGAACAACACAATCAACAACCAGTAGAATGAAAAAAACACAAAAGAAAAAACTAACGAACAAATTGTAATACGTCTCACTAGGAGAAAGGACAAGAAAAAACCTACGTTGCGGCCACAAGGCCTTCATCAGGGACAGGCAAACAAAAAATAGAAGGGAAAGAAAGTGAGAATTAAGGGGGAAACATAAAACTTAAAGAAAATGAGAAAACACTCCCTGATATGTGTCACGTGTTGGAAACAAAATGTCTGCCAAATGTCATATACTCAATCAACAACTAGATACTTCTGCAGTTTTAAATGATAACAAATAAGATTAATTAGGCCACATCTCTTCTCAAGTGACCAGAGAATGTGACTACAAGTTACTGGCTAACAGAATCAAGTACTGTGTTATGGCTACACAACAAACATCTCACGTATCAGACACACAAGTTACTGGCCACACACAAGTTACTGGCCAACACAATCAAGTATTGAGTTATCGTAATGATGAAATTAGTTGAACAACAAACATCTCGCACATCAGACACACAAGTTACTGGCCAACAGAATCAAGTACTGTGTTATTGTGATGATGAAGTTCATTCAACAACAAACATCTCACACATCAGACACACAAGGTACTGGCCAACAGAATCAAGTACTGTGTTATAGCTACACAACAAACATCTCACGTATCAGACACACAAGTTACTGGCCAACACAATCAAGTACTGTGTTATTGTAATGATGAAATTAGTTGAACAACTGGCCCAATCTTCTTTTCATTTAATTTACGAGACACCATTTTTTTTTTCATCTTCAATGCATGATTGAAAAGACGGTAAACATACACAGAAAATTTTGCTTATTGGTAAATATTCTCCTAGCGTCAAGTACTATTTTTAGATTAACGACGTCATTCTAAACCTAACCTCAGTGGCCTGGAACCAGTTTTGAATTAGGGCAGACTGGTTAGACTTAGATAGAACCAATTAAACCCACTCTAGGGAACCCCTCACGTGACTTTTAACATTATTGATTGGAGCGTCTATCAGATGCCAAAGACACATGAGGCACGCTTCAGGTCACGTGCCCAAGCGGAAATAACACGCTAAAAGTTGGCGCCCAACAAGGCAACTTTTACTTGCATCCAGACAGGCGAGGGGGCCAGACCTAATCTAAGACCGCTGCTAATTCACGCATTAAAGCACTGTGAAGCCACGTGTCTACATTGCTGATTAGAGTCCAATCTCTGAGTAGGTAAGTTAAATCTTGTTAGAAAATAGTATTGTGGTGAAATGTGTAGTACCTTGCAAAATCGACGCAGTGATTGGTACGAACTGGTTTTGCTTTATTCATTTTTTGCTTTACGATTGCATCAGCCACATGGCTACAATGTGATCGGGTGTATTTTATGATTCCATGGGATGAGATTGTACAAAGTGTTCATATTAACTTTAACTGGAATATATATTAATTTCCATATTATTTCATCGTATTCGACCCGACGCTTAGACTAGAGGAAATTAATATTAACAATAATGTTGACAGACCGTGACATATATTCATCATAATTTACATGACTATTCAACCAGAGATGAAGAGTTGGGATAATGTCGCCAGATAATTCTATAATACTGGTGTCCGACAATTATATGTTAATTCATTATAATTGACATGACGGTTAGGATGAAGCACAGAACTAGAATACTGTCGCCCGGCATTTCTATGATAATTCAGTGCATTTAACTGACAGTTCTAGGCTAATTCAGTGTGTTAAGTTCCTGTTTCAAAGGGAACTCATCATATCAATGTCTTAGCACGAGCCAGTAGATGAGGAAAATACTTGAATTGTGAGACGTATATCACATACAGCATACACACAATTTCCATCGACAATACCATCATTCACCATTCATTCATTTTAATTTTAATAAACCAATTGGGTGTATATAATGTACCCCATGTCTTGTTCATTCTATTAGATGTTACATATTGTCTGATGTTTATCTTCCTTTATAATGGAGGGAGGGGGCTCGTAAAATATAACATATAATCCCAGTAATAATTAAGGATAATAATAATAGATAACTGAGAAGGGGACTATGGTAGCGAGAGACCAAATATTTCCTTACAAACTTTTCCAGACCTTGTCTAGTTAGGAGAATTTACACTCTGTCTATATTCAGCCGGTGGAGGACCCAAACAGGACTTCTTGGGCCAAATCTTCCTCGGGGTGATCCCGGAAACGCTTCACTTAATTTATATCTATTATTTCTAACTACTATAATGAAAAAATTTTTCAAGTCATGGCTGTCAGCAAAGCCTTGGAGCTCATCTGTTTTATTACTCAGCCATGAATCCCGCATCTGGTGTAGTTTATGTTGGACAATTCTACGCATGTTGTTGAAAGCGTCTTTCTTGGATGTAGATTTTGGATCATTTAAATATGCTTAATGGAGATGGTGTTTCTCAGCCAACATCTTCTTTATATCATCTGAGTTCTCATCAAACCAGTCATTTTGTTTCTTGATGGTGGGACCCAGGACCTCTGTAGCAGTGTTGTAGATCTGCTCACTTAGGACTGCCCAATTTGTTTCCACACTTTGGCCGTCTAACAAGATAGATTTGAGACGGTCTTCTAGGGTGTCAGTAAATGACTGTTTGATTTTTATCTTCTTTAGTTTGGTGACATCCAGCCTTTTTTGAGTTTTCTTTCCCTGAGGGCGCCTGGCTGGTTGGATACGAATTTTAAGTTTAGACACAATGAAGCGATGATCAGTCCAGCATTCGGCACCACACATAGACTTGGTCACCCGGACATCTTGCCTGTCCTTCTTCCTAACAATTACATAGTCAATTAGGTGCCAATGCTTTGAGCGAGGGTGCATCCAGGAGGTCCTGTTGCGGGTAGGAAGTCGAAAAATGGTGTTGGTGACAAGGAGGCCATGTTCTGCACCAGTCTGGAGGAGAAGTCCATTGCTGTTACAGCGACCCACGCCGTACTTTCCAATAGTGCCATTCCAGGAGATGTTATCTGAGCCTACTCTTGCATTAAAGTCACCAAGAATTATGAGCTTATCTGCTTTAGGAACTGATGCAATGACTGCATGTAGTTCTTCGCAAAACTTATCCTTGACGTCATCCTGGTTTGTCATAGTTGGTGCATACGCGCTAATGATGGTGGCATGTTTTCTTCCATAAAGCAGGGGGATCTTGACTGTCATGAGTTGGTCATTTATTCCCTTTGGGGGCCCCACTAACTTGTCGACAATTGCTGTTTTGATTGCAAATCCAACCCCTGCTTCTCGTCTTTCTTCAGTTCCTCTTCCGCTCCAATAGAATGTATAACCTGCACCCTTTTCGCAAAGTTGGCCCTCGCCTGCAAGTCGAGTTTCACTCAGTGCTGCTATGTCAATGTTGTATCTGGCCAGTTCTCTCCCAATCAGGGCAGTTCGCCTCTCAGGTCTGTTTGCGTTAAAGTCTTTGTCAAGGAGAGTGCGCACATTCCTTGCGCCTAGAATGAGGGGGAAAAATCTGTCCTTTCTTTTTCTTATGTGTCGCCCGCTGAAGTAGGGTACCCACCAACCGCGGTAAGCTGGTTAGGTAATGGTGGAGCAGGCAATGTTTAGGGCACCTTTTCTAGCCCCTTCCTCATGCCATGGAGGTGAGCAGTGCTTTCCTAAAGAGGGCTGCTCAGACACTCAGGGGGCTGCCGAATCCCACTGCTGCTCCGATCAGTGAAAGACGACCATATGGCCTGAGCCGCCTGCATGTAGGTCTGCGACTACGACTGCCAGCGTACCCACGCCTGCCGCTTGCCCATCGCCACAGGACTTGTTGTGAGTGGATGGATGAATGGATGAAAGAGTGACTTGCGTAGTGATTTGGATTAAAGTGAGGAAGAGTTGCGCAATTCGTCGACCTCACTCTCTCGCCTGGGTCCATCTGAATCCAGTGGCAAGACAAGTCAAGACGACTGGAGATGAAGTCAGGTGCAGTGGATGACCAGTGCTTTCTACGTGCCTCGCTGTGCTCCTTACGCTCCACAGCGCGTTGCTGGTAATCGCCGTCATGCCCGTTGAATCAATAGTGGTTTCTTCCGCGCAGTCTATCGAATCCAGTCTTCGCATGCATGGGTAGACAGACCCTAACTCACCGAAGATTTATAACCAGTCAGCTACCCTCACCTAGTTTAGCCGGCCTGTCAAAGCCGTTGCCCGGGGGGTGGCCGCTGTCGCATGCTGACAGCTACAAGGAGCCACAGGTGAGAGCTGGATGCCAGGTTTGGACCAAAGGTGTCCGAGCTGCCCTGAAAAGGGCATGACAGCTCCTTCATCAGAGGTACTACCAATACCTGACATCCCAAACCCCCCCTACTGTGATGATGAAGTTAGTTCAACAACAAACATCTCACACACCAGACACACAAGTTACTGGCCAACAGAATCAAGTACTGCGTTACTGTGATGATGAAGTTAGTTCAACAACAAACATCTCACACATCAGATACACAAATTGCTGGCCAACAATCTGTTCCAAGACAGAAATGTACAGTAATGTAAGAAGCCAGAGACACAGTATGTTCCAAGACAGAAAGTGTACAGTAATGTAAGAAGCCAGAGACACAGTATGTTCCAAGACAGAAAGTGTACAGTAATGTAAGAAGCCAGAGACACACAGTATGTTCCAAGACAGAAAGTGTACAATAATGTAAGTAGCCAGAGACACAATATTTTCCAAGAGAGAAAGTGTACAGTAATGTAAGAAGCCAGAGACACAGTATGTTCCAAGACAGAAAGTGTACAGTAATAACAGAAGCCAGAGACAGACAGTCTGCCTGAAGAGAGAAGCAGATGTGGTGATGTCAGAGTGGAAGAAGTGACAGAATGTTGCTCAGATAATCTAGAAAGAGAATTAATTATACCCACAGTAATGTAGAGTTCTTGGGATACAACTAGGACAAGATATGATACCAATGAAGCACTTTGAAAATAAGATGTTTAGACAAATCTGTAATACTTATACTAATGAGTGAACAATAACAACACAGCAGGAAATACACTATGTGTATAGATCATCATCAACAGTCAATATCATGAGATCTAACAGACTGAGATGGCAGAAATACATGGAGAGAATGAAGGCTCACAGAGAGAGAGCGAGAGATAATAAAGGCATAAAAATGAAATAAGTTCAAGGTACAAAATCCAGAAGGTATCCAAGAGAAAAGAAATGGAGGAATAGCTTCTGGGGAACTGTAAACTTAGAATATAAGAAACAGAAAGGAATGGAAGTGGACTCTGCAGCAGAGTCTTAATTTGATAAACTGAGGCAGATAAAATAACAGGAGATAACAGGTACCAGGTGTTCTAATGAATTAAGGAAGAAGACCTATAAAATGATATCAGTAAAATATACTGAGATGAGATGCAGCTGAACTTTGGCAGCCGTCAAGCAGCTGGGTAATTTATACAGCAGCCATTCATGTGAGTGTGTGTAAGTGTAGTGATAAACAGTGCTAGAGTGCCAGAACAGAACATTTGTCAGTTATTACCTCAGCACAGGTATCCACATGTTCTCATTGTTGACATCATTGTAACCATAGCGACCAATAACATCTGCTGCCATTAGTACATTCAGATGGTTGCTTAGCAACTGTCTGAAACAGATAAGCAGAAATTATGAACATACATTGATACTGAATTCACAAGCTGCCACAAGATAATGCAAAATATTTTTTTTTTCTTTAATTACAGAGATATAGGGCAAACTGAGGAAATGACAGACTGTAACACAGAGACATATAAAATCAGGCAATCAAAGCCACTATCAAAGAGATAAACAAATAAAATTATGAACAAGTCAGAGGCACAAACACAGAGACTAAAAAAAATGAGGATCAGAAACATAAAAAAATGAGGGGATTAGAGACACACAAAAAATGAGCTTTTTACTCTGCAATCACTCTCTGAGCTTTCAGTTCTTACTTCAGCTCATTAAAAGTGTTATTCAGGTCATTAGCTCTTACCTCAGCTCATCAAATGTGTTATTCAGGTCATTAGCTCTACCTTTGCTCATCAAAACAATTATTCAGGTCACTAGCTCATACCTCAGTTCATCAAAACAGTTATTCAAGTCACTAGCTGTTACCTCAGCTTATCACATGATGCATACCTGTCAACTTGTACGAATTTTTCGTACAATGTACGGATTTTTGATACTTTTAGCAGTGTACGGCCGTACAGACTCGTTGTACGGATTTTTCTCCCCGCCAAAAAAAAAAAAAAATTTAAAAAAAAAAAAAAAATTTTTTATTTTTTTTTTAAATTCTAAAAATATTTTCCAACCCAAGTTTTTTTTAAATTTTAAATCAGAAAATATTTTCTAGCCCAGGTTTTTATTTAACCATTTTTTTTTATTTTTAATTCCGGGAATCTCGGCGTCCGTTTTTAAACTGAGGTCTCTCCCAGCAACCAATCAAATCCTTTCATTCCCAACAATTCGGCAAAAACTTTGAATTCTGCCTCAAACGCTTTTGGTTTTCAGCGTGACATGGCGTATTTTTAAAGTTACCTGTTATCAACGACCACGTTTGCTTGCCACCACACTTCGACGCCATTTCGTTTAAAAAAGCTAAGTACTTATAACTTGGTTAAATATTGCTGTTGTTTTGCTTTGTTGCAATTTAATCGCTGTCTTAATCTTTCCAGTTATATCTTGCCCTTCAATATATTTCCGTTAAATTGTCATAATATTCTGTGTAGGCCCTACATAACTAGAAAAAAAAAAAAGTTTTGTTTGTGTTGAGTAGGCCTACTTTATTCCAGCACTCAAGATTAGCTGCTTTATTTTTTAATAAAGTGGCAATCTGTTATCACTTTAAGCTACCAACTCGTAAATAATAATTTTGTAAATTTTTGGTGGTACGTTTTTTCTTCCTAGATTTGATATTCTGTTCATAATTTTGTTTATAATTTTTTTTTTTTTGCTGTTAGCCGTTTGCTTTGTTCGTAGTATTTTTTAATCATTCTCTTTGTTGATTGTCTCGTTATTTAGTTTGTTTTCCCGACTAGGGTTACTGCCCTTATGGGAACTCTTCTATCCTTCTTACTACTTCCTGTTCTCTAAGATGTCCGATTAAACATGTCGAGTTTATATTCTGTGTTCAAGCTTAGTGATTATGCTTTGTAACGTGAGTATGTATGAGTACGTTGGGCGTAAATAATGTGCAAGAGCTAAGAGGAGTGGCGTCACAACGAACAACCTGGAGAGCACTGGTTTCTGCCTTATGCGCCGTGTTTGGTGCTTAAAGAATTTATTATTATGTATGACAGCCAGCCACGTCTTATTATATTTAACAGTATTTACTACACACGACAGTAAATATCAACACTCTTCGTCTACAAAGATTATTAGTTGAAATATTTCATCCACTGAATGATGGCTGAGCCTAATTCAAAGAAACAAAAGCTTGCAGGTCATGGTAAGTTTCAGGTCGAATGGGTTAAACTCTTCCCTGGCATTGTAGATGCATCCAAGTTAGGATCAACCCATGCTTTTTGTAGATTATGCAGCAAAGATATTAAAGTAGTAGCTTCAGGATTATATGATCTGAAAGTACATTTTAAATCGAAATTGCATGAACAAATGTTTGCAATGAAGAAGGAGCATCTATTAAGACCTTTTTTGCTCAGCCAAAGCAGGAAGAGGGTGGCATTATAAGGGCTGAAGTTTTATTTGCCAATTTCATTGCCCAGCATAACTTAACTGCATCTGTTGCTGATCACTTTTGTGACTTGGCGCCTGTAATGTTTCCTGACAGTGATATTGCCAGAAAGTTCCAGTCTAAGAGGACAAAGACAACACTTATCATTAAAAACTGCCTGGCTCCATCTGCAACAGAACCAGTGATAAAGCTGTGCAGGGAAACACCCTTCTCATTAATGGTTGATGAATCAAATGACAAGAAAACAGAGAAGCGGTTAGCTATTATGGTGAGAGTTTTTGAAGAAGGATTGGGACCAAGAACGAGATTGTTGGACATGCCTGTATGCAGTGGTGGAACCAGTGAGGCGATATTCAGTGATGTTGATAATCTGTTCACAAAATTTCATATTCCATGGAAAAATTGCATCGGCTTTGCTAGTGACAACTGCAATGTCATGGTGGGGAAATCAAACTCAGTACTTACTAGGATCAAGCAGAGGAACCCTTTTTTTTTAGTATTGGGTGCATTTGCCACCTTGCAAATTTATGTGCACAAGATGGAATCAAACAGTTGACTGTGCCAGTAGAAGACCTTTTGTTAGACATGTACTATCATTTTGAGCACAGCTCAAAATGACGAAAGGCTTATAAGGAGTTCCAACTATTCACAGAAGCAGATGACCTGAATATTCTTAAACATTGTCAGACTCGCTGGCTGTCATTGCAGAAGGTAGTGGATAGAATTATTAACCAGTATACAGCTCTCTCATCTTATTTTGAAAGCCACAATGATGTTGAAAAGCCTGGCAGAGTCCAAAACATCCATAAACTTTTAAAAGCACCACTAACCCAGCTGACCCTTCATTTTCTGAGTTTCATTCTGCCACTGTTAAATGAGTTTAATAAACTCTTTCAAACAGATGAGTCGCAGATTGGTGGCATGATGGAGGAGATGGACAGATTGCTTAGAAAATGTTTAGTTAAATTTGTGGAGATGAAGTATGTTAAACAGGTTGTTGACTTGAGGCATATCAAATTTAGTGATCGTGGGGTGCAGCATGATGACAGCATACTGGCAATTGGCCTCTCGAACAGAGCATTTATCGAAGAAATGGAGCTTGATAGTGGAGTAAAGAGTTCATTTTTTGAGGATGTCAGAAATTTTTACACATCAGTGGTTAAAAAAATTACTGATAAATTTCCCTTTGACAACCAGGTTCTAAAGGACTTAAATGTGCTAGATCCAAGCACTAAAGATAATCTCAGGTATCCAAACATCTGCAGATTGGCAGATGCTTTTGCCCAAGATCTTGATCAGGAAGCACTGAAAGATGAGTTCGATGACTACTGTATGTTGTCTGATGTGTGTGTGCCTCTACTGACAGATAGTGGTCAGAAAAAGAGCTTCTGTAGCTATTGGCTGGAAGTTGTTGACCAGAAAACTAGTACTGGTGCCATCCGCTTCCCTAATTTGAAAGTCATCATTCAGCGACTGCTGATACTCCCTCACAGCAATGCTGACTACGAAAGATCATTTTCAATGATGAAAAAAATCCACACAGACTGCAGGAGGTCCATGAATGCGGACACACTCACTTCTATTTTACAGTGTAAGATTAACATTGATACATGCTGTGCAGACTTTAAGCCCACAAATGCAATTCTGCAAAGTGCTAAAAGTGCATGTGTTGATTATAATACAAAACACTGTACATTGAAAGAACAGTGTACATCATGATCACTTAGTTTTTTTAATGTAAAGAACAGTTTGAGGCTATTAGCATGTTTTATATCACAATAATTCAAATGCTAATAGATTTGTATATGTCATTTCTCATTTTAAAACTGTATTGCGTATAATTTATTAATATTTTTTTGCGTAAGGATTTTTGGGTGTTTGTAAGGATTTTTTTGGTCTGGCGTACAGATTTTTGTCTCAGGAGGTTGACAGGTATGCACATGTGTTATTAAGGCTATTAAGACTTCATTTATCACATGTGTTATTCAAGTCACTAACTGTTACCTCAGCTCATCACATGTGTTATTAAGGTCATTAAGACTTTAGCTAAACACATGTGTTATTCAAGTCACTAGCTGTTACCTCAGCATATCACATGTGTTATTCAAGTCACTAGCTGTTACCTCAGCTCATCACATGTGTTATTAAGGTCATTAAGACTTCAGCTAAACACATGTGTTATTCAAGTCACTAGCTGTTACCTCAACATATCACACGTGTTATTCAAGTCACTAGCTGTTACCTCAGCTCATCACAGGTTTATTAAGGTCATTAAGACCTCAGCAAATCACATGTGTTATTCAAGTCACTAGCTGTTACCTCAGCATATCACATGTGTTATGCAGGTCAATAGCTGTTACCTCAGCTCATCACAGGAGTTATTAAGGTCATTAAGACCTCATTTATCACTTGTGTTATTCAAGTCACTAGCTCTTACCTCAGCTCATCACAGGTGTTATAAAGATCATTAAGAACTCAGCTCATCACAGGAGTTATTAAGGTTACTAGCTGTTACCTCAGTTCATCACAGGAGTTATTTAGGTCACTAGCTGTTACCTTAGTTTATCACAGGAGTTATTAAGGTCATTAAGACCTCAGCTAATCAAATGTAATATTCAAGTCACTAGCTGTTACCTCAGTTCTCTTAAATAATTATATAACATCATATGTAGGTTTTAAAGATAATTTTGCTCTGTTTAGTATTAATTATGATAAGGTACTGTAAATCTGTGTAACTGTTATTGTACTGTTACTATGTTGGGATTTTATTTTATTACTTACTTACTTAGTCGTTCCCCTTCTACCGTGAGGTGTAGAGGTTTGGAAGAGAGAGCGCCAGACTATCCTATCCTGGCCTGGTTCCATTCTAGTCCTCGGTCCTTTAAAGATTGTTTAACGTTGTCCTCCCAGTGGACTCTGGGTCATCCTGGGGGTCTGGATCCCTGACTCTTTGTTTCTCATGCTTGTCGTGGTAGCCGATCTTCTCCCATTCTGCAGACATGGCCAAACCATCTTAGTTGGGACTGTTCTACTTGGGTCTGCAGGGGGTGGGATTTTAGGCCTTGACGTATCATCTGGTTGCGGACCATGTCTCTTCTTGTTACTTCAACCACCTTCCTCAAATACCTCATTTCTGAGGCTTGGATCTGGCTTTTGTGGGTTGTAGTCATTGCCCATGACTCGCATCCATATGTCAAGACTGGGACATAGGTGGAGCGGTATACAGCCATCTTCGTTTTCTTACCAACCTCTCTTGCTGAGGAATCCTCGATTTATGGCCTGAAAAAAGTCTCCCAGCTGCTGCTTTTCAAGTGGCCAACTCTTCTTTGATGCCTTCCTTTCGGTCTATAATAGCTCCGAGGTATTTAAAGTGGTCTACCTGCTCCAGGACCTGTTCTCCCAGCTTAATCTGATGTCTTCTTTCTTCTCGTGATATCACCATGGATTTTGATTTAGAGCTGCTTATGACCATCCCTCTCTTCTCCAGCTCTTCCTTCCAGACTAGCAAGTTAGATTGGAGATGTGCCTCTGATTTAGCAATCAGGGCAACATTATCAGCAAATGCCAACTCTGAAATACAGACCTGTCTCATCTTCCAGTACCCCACTGAATACTTTCTTGTTATCTCCTTACATGCCTTGATGACATCATCCATGAGGAGTATGAAAAGATAAGGTGACAGGATATCATCTTGTCTTACACAAGTGGTGGTCCTGAACACTTCTGACTTATGGTTTGCTGTCCTCACATAATTTCTGCAAGACTTGTAGAAGCTCTGTATAGCATGAATCAGAGGTGCTGGAATGTTCTTCCTTGCCAAACAGTCCCAAAGTTTGCTCCAGGGGACCCTGTCAAATGCCTTTTCCAGATCTATGAAACAAAGATGGATCTCACTCTTATTCTCAAGGGCCTTTTCACTCAGCTGTCTGAGTGTGAAGATTAGGTCTTGAGTACTTCGGTTTGCTCGGAATCCGCACTGGACCTCATCCAATTGTGGCTCAGCTAGGTGTCGGAGTCTCTGCTCTAGGATTCTAGAGTAAATTTTACCAGGGACACTGAGAAGGGATATGCCTCTATGGTTTCCACATTGTTGATTGTCACCCTTTTTGAAAATTGGTGTTATGATGGCAATCTCCCAATCCTTTGGTATGGTCTTGTTGCACCACGCTGCCTGTAGGACCCTTAAGAGTAATAGGTCACCTGATGCTCTCCCATGTACTTAACCATTTCTGGTGTTATACCATCACGCCCTGCTGCTTTGCCCATCTTGATTTTCTCCAGTGCTGCCTTCAGTTCTTCCATCTTTATGTCATCTTCACCATCATTGGTTTTCTCTTCTGTGCTAGTGGTTATCATTTCTGATGCTTCACCATGCTCACCATCCAGGAGTTCTGAGAAATATTCTTTCCATCTTTCCATTACTTCCTTTGGGGCAGTAAGCAATTTGCCTTGCTTGTCCTTTATAAATTTGAGAGGGCATTGTTTTTCCTTCCTCGTGTTCTTTAGGGTCTTATACGACAATTTCTGGTTTTCTTGCGCATCTTTTTCTAGCTTTTCTCCAAATTCTTCCCAGGACTTCTGTTTTGCTGCTAGCACCTTGTTCTTTGCTTCTGTTCTGAGTGTCACATATTCTCTATATTTCTCCATTTGTCCTGTTGTGTTTTTAGCTCCTAAGTATTGTTTCCATGCCATTTTCTTCTCTCTTATTTTCTCTTTGACTTCCTCTGTCCACCAAGGTGTCCTCTTTCTCTTGTTCCCAAGTCAGACTTCACCACATGCTTCTGCAGCAGCTGTCTTTATGATGTCCTTGAATTTAAGCCAGAGGGTTTCCAAGTCATCAGGTTGTTCTTCTGTGTTGTTCCCAGCTGCAGCAATTAGCCCCTGATATCTGGTCTTAATTTCTGGCTCTCTCAGCTTGTAGGTCTTAAAGCTTATTTCTCCCGTTCGTTTACTTAGTTTCTTGCATGATGTTGGGCAGTTCCTAGGCTGAGCAACTCTTTCAGTTGTTCTTTTGATTGTTAGCAGGTAGTGATCACTTCCAATCTCTGGCCCCCTCCAGACTCTAGCATCCCGGACATATTTGAATGAGCTCCTCCTAACAATGGCATAGTCGATCATTGACTTCTCATTCTTTGTTGGTTTACATCTAGTGCATGCATGTATGCGCTTATGGGGGAACTTTGTTTTTGTAATGATCAGATTCTGCTCACTGCAGAATCTAAGGAGTCGCTTTCCATTGTCATTGAGAGTATCTTCTCCATATCTTCCGATAATTCCACCCCATCTAGCATGGTCATTTCCAACTCTGGCATTGAAATCTCTGAGCATGATAATTTCATCTAGGCAGTCATCCACTGTCCTTTGAAGCAGCTCGAAGAATTCCTCCTTGACCTCTGCTCTCTCATCCTCATTTGGCCCATACACTATGACCAGGTTGACTATGGTTTCTCCTTCTTTTAGTTTTACAACCATAATGCGCTCCGAGACAAAGTTCCATCCCTTGATACTGTCTTGTATATGTTGGGATTTTATTTTATTTTGTTATTTTATTATTTAAGTAACTTTTAAGATACATGAGAGATTAAATGGATTCAAAATGGAAGACGAGAGAAAGGAAGGGCAGAATGTTAGATGGGCTTGCGTGCCCAATTTAAAACCCTTTAAAAATAAAGTTCGTTCGTTCGTTCATCATGTGTTATTCAGGTCGCTAGCTGTTACCTCAGCTCATCACAGGAGTTATTAAGGTCATTAAGGCCTCATTTATCACATGTGTTATTCAAGTCACTAGCTGTTACCTCAACTCATCAGAGGTGTTATTAAGATCATTAAGACCTCAGCTAATCACATGTGTTATTCAAGTCACTAGCTGTTACCTCAGCTCATCAAAGGTGTTATTAAGGTCATTAAGACCTCAGCTAATAATGTGTGTTATTCAAGTCACTAGCTCTTACCTCATTACAGGAGCTATTAAGGTCACTAGCTGTTACCTCAGTTCATCATGTGTTATTCAGGTCACTTGCTGTTACCTCAGCTCATCACATGTGTTATTCAGGTCACTAGCTGTTACCTCAGTTCATCACAGGAGTTATTAAGGTCATTCAGACTTCAGCTTATCACATGTGTTATTCAAGTCACCTGCTGTTTCCTCAGCTCATCACATGAGTTATTAAGGTAACTAGATCTTACCTCGACTCAAAATAATTATTCAGGTCATTAGCTCTTACCTTAGCTCATGACAGGTGTTATTCAGGTCACTAAATGTCAACCTCAAGGCACAGGCTGACAGGACATCATCACCAAATGTCACTGGCTGACGCATGGCATCGATACACAAGCCATTAACACCTACAGAAGACAAGACTAGCGTTAATAACATTATTCTCAGAACTCAGAAATAGGTGATGGTGATGATGATGATGATGATGATGATATAATCCCTTTAGCTGTTAGCAGGTACCGCCCATTGCCTCTCTGACAAAGGTGCAAGACTTCCTCAGTTGTTGTGATGATGTGTAGAGTGTAATGTGGATGGTTGTGTGCGATGGGAGTAGACGGTGTCGCAGGTCAGTCAGTCTTGGGCACTGTAACAGCATGTATATAGGTGACGGTAAACAGCTTAAGCTTCTGGACTGGTGTAGTCATCTTTACCTTGATGGTTCTTCATCACAGATACAGTCCATTTTCCTTCTTTTCTACTTTTTTCAGTCTCTCCAGTTACTTTTTAGTGGTCTAACCATCACTTTTCGTAGGATGCCTCTTTCATCCTGCACCTTAGATCTGTTCACAATACAATTTTCTTGTCTCTCTGTTAGCTTTATTTGATGTTTCTCAAACCATCCCATCTATACAATACTCTATATCTCAACCAATTCAACTCCAAGTCTCTCATCTATACAATACACTATGCCTTGGTCAGTTCTACTCAAATCTCTCATCTATACAGTACACTATACCTTGGTCAGTTCTACTCAAATATCTCATCTAAACAGTATACTCTATATCGGTCCACTCTGCTCAAATCCCTTATTTATACAATATACTATACCTAGTTAGTTCTACCCAAATCTCTCATCTAACAGTAAAATGTACCTTGGTCAGTTCTACCCAAACCTCTCATTTAAACAGTACACTATACCTTGGTCAGTCCTACTCAAATATCTCATCTATACAGTACACTATATATTGGTCAACTCTACTCAAATCTCTCATCTATATAGTACACTATACATTGGTCAATTCTACCCAAATCTCTCATCTTACAGTACACTATACATTGGTCAGTTCTACCCAAATCTCTCATCAAACAGTACACAATACCTTGGTCAGTTCTACCCAAATCTCTCATCTATGTGGTATATATCGGGCAACTCTACTCAAATCTCTCATCTAAACAGTGCACTATTGTTGATATTTACTGTTGTGTATAGGAAATGTTGCTAAATGTAGTGAGACGTGGCTGGCTGTCAAACATTCTCACATTATGAAGCATAATCACGAAGCCTGAACACAATGGATACAACTCGACACGTTAATCAACCATGTTATTAGAAGCAGAAAACAGGAAGAGGAGGTTAGCATAAGGGCAAGTAACTCTAGCATGAAACAAAGTAACCATGGAGACATATATACAAACGACCCCATCAACATCCCCCCTTCTTTATGAGTGAACAAAGTCATTCATCCAAGAGGGTTTCTTGCGATCTCTTTGAGGTCTCTTAGGGCTAGATGGTAGGAGAGAATGTTTCTGTTCTTTGCCAGCTTTCTCAGGACTAGAAATAGCTGGAGTTGAAGGATTATCTTCTGGAGGATTGGAACTGTTCACTTCACTAGTGTTCTCCATGTCTGGCAAAAACAACCTGTTGCTCGGGTAGAACTGGAGAGGAGAAATCAATTTCCAGGTTCGCGGGATCAGGTGTGAAGGGTGTTGTTTTAGGTCTTAGATGGATTCTGTTTCTGACATACTGACCTCCATTCTCTCCTTCAACTAAATAAGATCTTTCAGAGAGCCCCTTATCAATCCTTCCAGGTTGCCAGTTTGTTTGTTCAGGGTCTTGATAGTAAACTGGCTGGTGAGACAACTTGGGCAGATCATGAGCAGTTTTATCATAATACGTCTTCACTGATCTGTCTCTCTCGCCTCTACTTTCAGTAACTCTACTGTGAGATGCAACGGGTTTTACTGCAGAAGGGATCAGTGTACGCAGTTTCCTGTTGAACAGTATTTCTGCTGGACTTTGGTCAAACCCTTGTCTTGGTGTATTACAAAGTTCAAGTAGTGCCTCATATGCATCTGTATTGTTTTGAATAGTATTTCTCATCATACCCTTGATGAGTTTCACAGCAGATTCAGTTAATCCATTGGCTTTATGGTGACCTGGTGCTGATTTAACATGAAGTATTCCCCATCTAGCAGTAAATGATCTGAAATGTGCAGACGTAAACTGAGTACCTTGGTCAGATACAATAACTTTAGGGACACCATAACGAGCAAAATGAGACTTCAATTTCCTGATGACTAACTGTGCTGTCATTGTAGGTAGAAAGTCTACTTCAATGAAGTTGGAGAAGTAGTCAATCAGGACTAAATAATATTGACCTTCTATAATAAAGATGTCAGTGCCAACTTTCTCCCAGGGTGATAAACCTCTTGAGTGTTGGTTTAAAGGTTCTTTAGTATTCCTTGCCTTCATTTCTTGACATTCTGGACAGCTGTCAGCCATCTCTCGAATCTCAGCCATCATGCCGATCCAAAACAGACAACTTCTGGCCCGGCGCATCATGCTGTCAAATGCAAGATGAGCAGCGTGTAGCTTCTGCTTGATTTCAGGCCTCAATGCTTTTGGGATAAGAATACGCTCTCCTTTAAGTATTATGCCTTGTTCTGTTGTCAGGGTGTCACGAATGTCAAAATAAAGCATAAGCTCAGCTGGTACATCAGACTTTTTTGTAGGCCACCCATCCAAAATGGTCGACTTCAACCTCTGGAGCACGCTGTCTTTGAGAGTTTCAGCTTTAATCTTTTCCATTATCACATCTGGTATTTCAGGTTATCTTACATGTGCATCAGCTCCTGCATTGCTCTCTCTATCAGTTGAGAAATCCAAAGTGACATTATGAATACAAACTCTGGACAGTGTGTCGGCTATAAGAAGATCGGAACCTCGTACCCATTGGAATTCTAAGTCATATTGATGGCTGCGTATTAATAAATTCTGCAGTCTTCGAGGAATTTGACTCAGAGGTTTTTTAACGATGGCTGCCAAAGGTTTATGGTCTTTGATGACTGTAACTTTCCTTCCATAAGTGTACTGGTCAAAGCGTTCCAAACCATATATAACAGCTAAGAGTTCCTTCTCAATTTGAGCCCAGCATTGTTCAGTTTCAGTTAGAGCTCTTGAAGCAAATTCTATTGGATGACCATTTTGTAGGAGGACAGCCCCAAGTCCATGGCTACTACTATAAACTTGAATATATAAAGATTCATCAGGATCATAGTATGCAAGTACTGGAGTATGTCAGCAACCACTTATCGTAGAGAACACTCCACTGGTTACACCACTGCAGTGTGGATTTATAATAACAAACAAAGGCTCGTTCTTCCAAGGGTACAACCACACAACAATGGCTGACATAAGAAATAACACCTTCAACAGGTACTTCCCTTTAATTATTTACACACACAATAAGGCCTCACACGGCCAATCGACGCATCAAATACAATAATGAAAAACCACTGTAAACTTGCCTAAGCAGCTTAATCTATCAGCATCATACACGAAGGTATGACTTACAACAAGAACACTGCAATGAATATCGCTCACCTGAGCGGCAAAACTGTGACAATGATACACTCACATCATTGACATCTTATTAAACTACGGCCTGTAGAAATTACAACCTAGACCCTTCACTACTCTAGAATTACAACATAAATATCAACCAGGACCGAAATATGGCAAGCACTCAGTTAATAGTCCATAATCTGAACCACACAGCAATCTCGCTGGCAAAAAGGGAAATATGCATCCTTCCTGGGCGAAGGCTAGTTTCTGACTACCCAACTTTGCGCCCCCCCCCCCCCCCCCCCTGACTTCCGGTAGTCACATGACCCACCGGTTCAGCTAACCTCGGCCTTTCCGAGTGACCTATCGCCGACCACAATACCTAAGATGCAATGCAAAATAGCGCTGTGACAGAGTAGAAGTAATCAGCTTCTTGATTCTCTTGAAGGCTTGTTCACATTCAGCTGACCAGATAAAGGGAGTATCTTGACGGGTAAGTTCTCTTATTGGATGAAGAACTTCTGAAAGATTGTTGAGAAACTTTGCTAGAAACTGTACCATGCCACAAAGTCTGCAAACCTCATGACAGTCCTTAGGAATGGGCATGTTTAGTATTGTCTCAACCTTTTTCTTGTCTGGTTCAACACCTCGAGCAGTAATAAGGTGACCCATGAAGGTAATTTCTTCATTCTTCTCTTGAGCTTTAGCTTCATTCCGTTTAATGCCTTTCTCTTGACACCAATGTTTCAGTGCTTTAAGCTTCAGATCATGGTCCTTAATTGCTTGCTGTCTGTTTGATCCACAACCTGCAATAACAATGTCATCAGCAACATTGATGCAACCATGAAGACCTTCCAGAGCTTGTGCTAGATGCCTCTGGAAAATTTCACTGCTTACATTTAAACCAAATGGTAATCTAGACCATCTGAACCTACCAAAAGGTGTAATCATTGTTGTAAGTTTACTAGACTTCTCATCAAGTTTGATATGCCAGAATGCTTCCTTGACATCCAGCTTTGTGAAAATCTTGGCATTATTGAGTTCAGGCAATACATCATCCAAAGTTGGTAATCTGTAATGCTCTCTCTGCAAAGCCTCATTCAGGGGTCTAGGATCAATGCACATTCTTAAAGAACCATCAGACTTTTCAACAACAGCCATTTGGTTAACCCATTCAGTCGGTTCCTCTACTGGTATTAATATACCTCTGTTCATTAGATTTTGAAGCTCTGATTTTACCTTGCTCTTAAGTGAAAATGGTATTTTTCTGCATGGCAGTGCCTTTGGACGAATATTAGGATCAATATGCAACACAGCTTCACCCAGGACACCTAGATGGTTATCAGAGTTATGGTCATTATCTGAACTGTCAGTAGCCACCTTAGCAATAAATTTGTTTGTGTTGACTGTCACAAACTGTAGATCCTGCAGTGTGTTGTTGCCCAGCAAACATGTGAATCTATTTTTCACAACAGTAAACCTTATATTGTGTTTTATCCCAGTCTTATGATTCTCAGCAGTTAATAGAACTTCTTCCAGTGGAGTCATCTTAGTACCATTCCACATAACAAGCCTCTGTTTAGTGGGTAACAATTGTTCTTGCATCACAAAGCGTTGACAGATTGTATTCACATCAGCTGCTGTGTCTAGCTGAAATGTTACCATTTTCTCATTGACAATGAGTTGTGCAGTTGTATAAGCTTTGCTAGACTTCACAGAAGCAAGAAAAACTTCAGAATCTTCCACTGACTCTGTGTGAACTTTCTTGCATTTAACTTTGAAATGGTTTCTTCCCCCACAGTTTGAGCAAAACTTCCCCCATGCAGTACACTTTTTCTTAATCAATGGATGTTTCTGTCCACAGTAATGACACTCCTTTCTAGGTTTAAAGTACCCATTGTCAGTGTTACTTTGACAGGCTTTACCAGCAGGATGCCCAGTGTCTCTCTTAGGAGGTTTATGGCTGAGTGATTTTTTTTCTGTACCTGTTCAACCCTTGCTTCAGAAGGTTGTACTGTATTATTCATCTCTCTTACGTCTTTTCCAGTTTGCTCAAAGACTCTACATATGTGAATGGCTTTCTTTAGATCGAGGTCAGCTTCTCTTGTAACCTTTTGTTGACAGTAAAGACAATTTTGTCTCTTATCATACGATCCTTGTCGTTAAAGTTGCACAAATCTGCCCTAGTTCTCAGCTCAGTCAAAAAGGAATTAAAGGGCTCTTAAAGAGATGTGTTCCAGAATATGAACGTATGTAATACTTCATTGCTTCATGAGCTGCAATGGTTCTGGAGCAAATCGAGAATTTTATTAGGATTAGAGCGGTCTCCTTCCTCTGCAAGTTGATCAAAAACTTCAACAGCTTGAGGTCCAGCACAGTGAAGGATGATGGCCGCCCGAACGGGATCAGGTTTTGAGGCTAATTTCTGCTGCATCCATATACAGTTCTAACTGTCATCTCCATTTACGAAATGTGTCTTGTTTCGACGTTATTTATGTCTAGGAAGGGTGGTAACCGAAACATGGGCTGTTCTGCCATGACGAAATGTCTTATAATGGTATGCAAGTGTCATAGATGGAAATAGTGCCGCAGTAATCATCCACTTTTGCCCCTCCCCATCTAGTTTATTTTTTTGCTACATGAACGAAGGATTCACCAGTTTAATTAACACCGGGGCCATCTGGCAATCAAGCCCTATGTGAAACAGAGAGTGAAGCGCGGAGCATGGCGTAATAGATTCTTTGATCAGGGAAACCCACGATATTCAGTGAGACGGACCTGGGATTGTAAAACTTTCAGGTGATAATTGCGTACCTGATTTTCGGCAAGGCGGAGATGATGAAAGTCAAGAGGTGGTAAAATTACCTTTGATTCAAGAAATCAAACGGCAAATTGGCTCGGGTCTGGCAGTGGTGTGACTTTCGCATTAAAGAACGATAGTACGGAACATATCAATATATACCATGTCTCTCCGATAGCCATGATCAGTTGCCAGAAATGTATTTGAATTCACTAGCTCGTTATCTTAAGATTTCTCGTACAGAGTGAAAATTAATAGATTCCGTGGAGTGTTTCATTTTTCTGATTGCGGTAATTTATATACTATATTTGAAGTGATTTAGTGTGTTTAAAGTTTTCAATATATATTTCACAACAGAGTGGTGTAGAGGTCCTATTTTTAACACGTGTTAGATATGATATTGATAATTTGGTTAAATGTTTATATGTTCTTTTCCTAAAATATAAGCTGATCAAACCTGAGTACTAGCGGCTTGTTTTCTTATGGCCATACGAACTTATAACATTATAAGCATCCAAGAATATTTAATATTGATGAGCTTCTTGCGGTCCAATTTTCCTCATTTTCCTGAGAGAAACCAGAATAGAACCATTGAATTATAATATTAACTGGGCCAGAACTATTACCAGATTTACTTATATATATATATATCTCATCAGCCAACTGTGGCAATATATTGTCAGCAACATTTGTGTAACTTAAACCTAGCGTTTCCGCCACCTGAGGCTAAACAACCTAGGAACTGTATATGTTCTATTTATTCTACATCGACAATTACCATGCATGAACCTTACTCCAACCAACTGAAGGCATAGATAACGTATTGTATCCAGTACAAATTTAACACAGACTCTAGCGACTCCTGTGAAATTTGCAGTCAGCAACTACAGAGAGTCTGGGGCTGGATTTGGCAAACTTATATTTGACACTAAATATATATATTACTTTTTAGTGTATTTCCTTGGAATGCCTGCGACAACTACTGGGGTAAGTGTATCTGAAAGTGGCCACTGCATGTATGTGAATTGAATGAACAGAGAAAGAAACTTATGTCTTTTGTTAACATCATATACTTATATGGTTTCTTATTTTTTCTTTCATCTCAATAATCTGATTAGTCACGGGATAATTTACATTAGGAACCTATTCTTTTCCCATACTGACTATTTCATAACTTATTGTTAACCTTTGATCTTTTGGGTTAATTAACCTCTGTTGGGATCTTCCTTTCTTTTCATTTACCAGAGGGGAGAACCTATTTGATTAATTTTCATTTTTGTCTGTAAACAATGATCTCTTGATGCATATGATTTTTGTTGTGATTTTCTATTGATAATAAACTTTATTAAACCTTTAGTTATCGTGTCGGTCAACCCCTATCCACTATATGTTATACATAGTTTGTTTTCACGTTCGTGTGTATTTGTCACAGAATTGTGTGCATGTGAGTGCAGTGTAACTTGTATTTTTGTGCAAGGAGAGAAAGTGCGTCTGATTTAAATATCGTCATCCAGATAGGTTGGATTAGATAAATTATTCTATCCAGAGACACACGACAGCAAGCAATAACCTACCAACAGAAGAGTTAAAATTTTTTTTTTTCAGTTTATCATCCTGTCACTTCAAGTCTATGACGTCAGCACACGTGTTACAAGATATTCAGCTGAATAGTTCGAATTTTGTAGAAACAAACACCGCTGCCACCATGTTGATATTTACTGTTATGTATAGTAAATGTTGCTAAATGTAATGAGACGTGGCTGGCTGTCAAACATTCTCATATTATGAATCATAATCACGAAGCCTGAACACACTGGATACAACTCCACACGTTTAATCAACCATGTTATTGTGACCGCTTGGCCTTTCACGCTAGCTTTTTTGTCCCTCCTACTTCCACGCTAAGCATTTATATGTGCTAGAAGATGCTACATGTAAGAATGACAGACCTTAAAAGCAAATAAGACGTTTTTACACAAAACGCAGTATTCATTCAAAGTTCAGTTGCTGCTCTGACAGGGCAAACGTAGGTCAGTCCCAGATAATAATGAATGGGTTTTATAAGCGCGAAAGTGGGAAATGAATGTTTGTGTGATCTGGTTTTTTTTTATCCTATTGTTAAGTTGGAAAAGTACACACATGTGAAAAAAAAAGTCAAAATAACAGAATGTCGTGTGCAAAAAGGTCGAAAAGCTGAGGAGAGGAGTGCAAATGTTAATTATTGTACCGTGTGAAAAAAGGACGGGTCGTGTGAAAAAAGGTGGGAAAAAAGAAGAAATAGTATAAATAGAAGAGTTGTGGGCGATAGGCAGCGATTTCAGGATTTATGATTCTAATGAAACCATAACTTTAGACGAGAGGATTTTTACAGATAGCGTTAGGTGAACTTCGTCTTTGAGGATACCAAGACAAGTTTTTGAGTAGACAAATCAGTATATTTATTCTATTTGGATATACATATATTATTCTATTTGGATGTACCTATATTACTCGTTTGGATTACATATTTTTCATCTTGGATAACCAATCATCATTGTGAAATTTACAGTGTTTGTCTAATTACACCAATAAACTCTAATTGAATTTTTCTACATTGCTGTTTGTGGAACTTTACAATAATTTCTTATGGATATACGTTGTTGTGCTGAAACTGTTTTGCTTATCACCAAACTCAAAGGGAAGAACATTCCTGGGTTGAAAAAAATAACAAAAGGTCAAGTATTACCATCTCTGGCGGAAGGCCAGTTAGCACTTGAACCACCACAACACATGAAGGATTAACTCTGACTAAATAAAATCTATATAACTACTAGTGCCGCATTCAACTGACGCGGGTACATATCTTCAAATTGGCGCCGTGACCTGCCCTTTTTTCTTGGTGAAAGCAGACAGGCATAATCACTAATAGATCAAAGTCAAGAACAACTGCAGCAACAACAGGTGTTGTATACACTACAGCAACAACAACATGCGTTATATGCACAGCAGCTACAACAGCAACAGGAAATGCAACAGGCAAACGTCCATCCTGCTAACATACCCTTACCTGTAGAGGCCGAACCCACAATGACCACGCTGCAACGGATAACAGACACACTATCCACTGTAGATCACTATAATAAATATAACCAAATTCGCTCGGTTATAACCCCCTTCACGGGCGATTCTAACACATTTCGGAGATGGCTAATGAACAGACACAGATATACGAGCAACAATACATATTGCCGGAGTGAATCAGAGAGCACACCACATAACTACAATAGAAGATCCCAGATCAAGTATCGAGACAACAGCAACCACATGGGTCACATAGCCACTGTCGACAGCCACTGGAACAATCTTAATAAAAGAGCTTGTCGCATGGCAGTCAGAAACCTTATCAACGGAATCAAACAATGAAAGATATGCACCGTACAAAATGTTACAACCATTGACCAACAAACTTGCTTAATGATGACAGAAGATGGAATGAGGGTACATATCAGACCACTACAGCAATGGAGAACACCACCTAACATACATCACCAGGTCGGTTTTGTAACATCAAATAACACACGATGGGCCCCCATGATTAATAGTCAACCTAAAGAAATAAACGAACTACAAGTGAAGAAAACAAAAATGATTTGTGTTGCGACACAAACAAACGTTGACAGGTCAAGTCAGGTCAATGACCCAGAACTACAAGTGAAGAAAACAACGATGATCAGTGTTACAGCACAAACAGATGTTGACTTTAACACCGCCATAACCGATACTGGTACACCAGAAACAGTACACTTCAACACATCTGACGTACACACTTGAACAGCATTAAAACAGTTGGCCAGGCAGACAAATTCATACGAAATCCCAGTTACAGAACCAAGCGTACAAGAGTTGAAGAAAGAGATAAAAGCAATCCTGAAAGAAGGTGACCTCAACACACTCACAACACGAAAGGTGCAGAAATTACTGGAGGACAGGTTTGCTGTTTCTTTGTTTGCAAGACGAAAAGAAATTCGCAAGTTGGTGATAAATACGGTTGAACAAGATGACGAGAAAAACATAGTCACCAAAGCTCATGCAGCACAAATTAAGAAAGCTACTCATCGCCCAATAGCACCACCAGTTTTATCTAATGGCAGACCCATACATAAAGCCACATTGAACCACTATCATTCCACAGATATGTCAAAAACCTCACACAGAGAATCTGAGAACATAAGTACATATTGCCGCAGAGAATCAGAGAGCAACAATAGAAATTGCGACGAACACTCAGACAACGCTGTTTCACAAGCAGAACGGCACACATCTGAACAAGATAATGATACTTGACACAAAGCACCGCCTAATGATGAAAACGCAGACAGCGCTACATGCACACTTGCGGAAGATATCATTCTTCCATCACCTAAAATTCCGACACGAATCTGACCTAGATACAGCAGATCCTGAGAGTGACCACGACAATGTGATCAGTCCAGACAACACTGAATTTCACACAGCAACGAAGCGCCCACATTATGGAACAACAGATGACTCCCGACTGTTAACAAAATTTGTCCGGTTACCTCAAGACCAAGTACGTATAAAATTGCGTGAAAAACACAGACAGCCCCACAACACGCAGCATGAGGTGCACCATTTAAACACTATTTCATCCTTACCCTCGACAACTGCAGCCACCACCCACTCTACAGTGCGAAATACGCCATCCTCTTGTGATCAACGATTGACGAGGAAAAACGTTATGTTGATGGAAATCGCCAACTTCCTCATGTCAAATTCGTAAACGTCCAGTTCAACGATTATTGGTTTATTGGAGAATCAATCTTCTCTAATAACAAAAAGGTACTCACCCAGCTATAGTACCCAACGAGTACTTTCTCTACAAATAGTACTACCCCTCGTTCCCCATCATCTAAAGTCACTAGTATCCATTTTTTTTTTGGTAGGCAATTTTATTTTTTCAGAAAGATGTCAGCCTCAGTCAAGATCCTGCTGATGATACTGATGATAGTGATAGTTATGACATCTGCAACACCCACATATACTAACAAGTTATTATGGCGTGACGCCACTGTGTTTTAATGTTATATAATTATTTCACATTCTTCGTCAACATGGACTGTCATTATCATTACATCTTTTACACCAATACGTCAAGAAATGGAAGAACTTTCGCAAACATTCGCAGATCTACAACACAATGTTATCCAGGTTAAACAGAACTTTAAATTATCTCAGTTTTCTAGTTATACAAAAATTTTTTTTTTTTGCAAGTGTTAGGTACGAAATCTTTATGATTAGAAGACTACTCACTGATCTTAGAGACGTAGTCACCCACTGTACAAATTACACCACTTTTGCCTTTGAAAATCTTTATAATAGGACTTCTGCTTTACAACAGTTTTTATTTCTTTTCTCTTCTTGATGAATTTTGTGACAAAATCAAACACACTATACGCACACACATATTTTTCCTTTTTGACACATCAGAGTTTTTTTTAAATGTGTTAACTCGCCGCTTTCCTTTTGTGTTATGGAAAGGCCGTTTTATAATGTTCAATCGCATCGAGAATGTATTTTGGCGATTTTTTCTTAATGATGCTGTTTACAACCTGAATGATCGTATATGGCTTCTCACGTTATTCAAGCCGACGACCCTTTCTCACAGATATATGATGAATCAGACGTCAAATTTATTCTTCCCTACACATCCAAACGCCTTTTCATCTCCTGTCACCGACATGCTCCTCACAGACGGAGCGTTTCTAAATCGACGCTCCATCACAGTCCCCAATATTCAACAGGAATTTACATATGTTAACGTGTCTATCAAATTCTATAAAACTACTTCTTCGTAGTCTGGAAAAACACCCCTTCTCGCATTCCTGAATTAATGAGGACATTGTTACCTCCACTGACACAGATAACGCCCCTAAGACCCCCGAGTACATTCCCATGACTGACATTCGTTCCCCTCCCACGGTGATAAACCCTACTCCGTCATTTATCCCAATATACACCCCACTCCACTAAATAACTGAGACATATATATTTTCACATAAAATTTGACTTGGTGATATACAAGTATTTTGCAAGTTGGGTAAAACTTATATGCTGATCAACACAGTTCGCGGATTGGCGAAATACTACATTGTTACATGCAAACCATGACGATTTCATGCGAAATCGCTAATATGATAACGGATATGTTCACATGTTGATACACCTTGAATTGAGAAATAAACATCACATATTGATGTACCTGTATTTTTCTGACCATTTGTCACGTTGTTAGCAGAACGCTACAGTATATTTTCCTGACAAATTGTTGTCCATTATACCTTGTATTGAGAAATAAACATCACATATTGATGTACCTGTATTTTTCTGACCATTTGTCACGTTGTTAGCGGAATGCTACAGTATATTTTCTTGACAAATTGTTGTCCATTATACCTTGTATTGAGAAACAAACATCACATATTGATGTACCTGTATTTTCCTGACCATTAGTCACGTTGTAAGCGAAACGCTACAGTATATTTTCTTGACAAATTGTTGTCCATTATACCTTGTATTGAGAAATAAACATCACATATTGATGTACCTGTATGTTTCTGACCATTTGTCACGTTGTAAGCGGAACGCTACAGTACATTTTCTTGACAAATTGTTGTACATTATTATGAACTTGCATTTGTATGCAGATTTTATATTTGATGACGAACCTATAAACAGTTTGGTACTTGGTTCATGGTTACTGAGATAGTTTATACTCCAACACCCGATAATTATTTGTATTGGTATAGTTGTCCTCCCTCATAGTAACAACCATTACATAAGTTGGAGATTAGAGACATTTTTTAATAAATACTTTGTAACTCCATGTAACCAGATTAATAATGCTATATTTATATTTTACGACCAACACATAGACAGTTCACCAAACTTGTCCAGATTTTTGGTGTTTAAGACCCATATACATCCTGGTAAATCAATGACCGCAGTGGCAGGATTGGGGTCGCCTGTATCATATGATTGTATTATATTTACCACATTCTTTATTGACAGTTACGAGAGCGTACAGCTCCAGTTCATATTTTTTTTTTAAAAATTTATAGATTAACATTGCCATGTATGTAGGCCTATATTCCCATGTCATATATATATATATATATATATATATATATATATATATATATATAGAAATATATATATATATATATATATATATATATATATATATTTATATATATACGAGCTCGTATATTACATTATTTTTGCGTCCCATGGTCTGATGTTTAACCATTGGTTCTATGCTGTTAGGCTGATGTTCGTTGCAGCTACTACATTTAAGATTGTTAAATACCTAATGAATATTAATCACTTCTGTTAAATATTACCAAAGTATTTTTTTTTGTTTTGTTTTTATTTCTGTTGTTTGCACAACCCATGAAAATCGTATGCGATTATATATATATATATTTTTTTAAATGTTATCATTACATATGTTATCATTATGGTGATGACTAACGCACAGCATTGTTCATATTGATATTGTTAAGAAGTAGTGTACATTAATACTGTTCAATGGCAAAGTGTATTAACAAATTTTATGTATCCCCCATTTTACGCATTATAAATATACTGGGATCCCTCGTTTTATGAACAAAAATTATTTTTTAATTTCTTTTCTTTTTTTCTCTCTCTAAGAGACTCTACAAATAGGTTAGTCGTTTATAACAGTCACTAGCATGAGGTACTTAGTTGATAGTACGCAAATGTCTCCCTCTGGGATACATTTGTGTGGCCAGGGACGTATGTGACTGCTTGGCCTTTCACGCTAGCTTTTTTGTCCCTCCTACTTCCACGCTAAGCATTTATATGTGCTAGAAGATGCTACATGTAAGAATGACAGACCTTAAAAGCAAATAAGACGTTTTTACACAAAACGCAGTATTCATTCAAAGCTCAGTTGCAGTTACTGCTCTGACAGGGCAAACGTAGGTCAGTCCCAGATAATAATGAATGGGTTTTATAAGCGCGAAAGTGGGAAATGAATGTTTGTGTGATCTGGTTTTTTTTATCCTATTGTTAAGTTGGAAAAGTACATACATGTGGAAAAAAAAGTCGAAATAACAGAATGTCGTGTGCAAAAAGGTCGAAAAGCTGAGGAGAGGAGTGCAAATGTTAATTATTGTACCGTGTGAAAAAAGGACGGGTCGTGTGAAAAAAGGTGGGAAAAAAGAAGAAATAGTATAAATAGAAGAGTTGTGGGCGATAGGCAGCGATTTCAGGATTTATGATTCTAATGAAACCATAACTTTAGACGAGAGGATTTTTACAGATAGCGTTAGGTGAACTTCGTCTTTGAGGATACCAAGACAAGTTTTTGAGTAGACAAATCAGTATATTTATTCTATTTGGATATACATATATTATTCTATTTGGATGTACCTATATTACTCGTTTGGATTACATATTTTTCATCTTGGATAACCAATCATCATTGTGAAATTTACAGTGTTTGTCTAATTACACCAATAAACTCTAATTGAATTTTTCTACATTGCTGTTTGTGGAACTTTACAATAATTTCTTGTGGATATACGTTGTTGTGCTGAAACAGTTTTGCTTATCACCAAACTCAAAGGGAAGAACATTCCTGGGTTGAAAAACTGAGTAAAGGTCAAGTATTACCATCTCTGGCGGACGGCCAGTTAGCACTTGAACCACAACGACATATGAAGGATTAACTCTGAATAAATAAAATCAATATAATTACTAGTGCCGTATAACCTACACGGCCACATTATTAGAAGCAGAAAACAGGAAGAGGAAGGTAGCATAAGGGGAAGTAACTCTAGCATGAAACAAAGTAACCATGGAGACATATATACAAACGACCCCATCAACAACTATACCTTCGTCAGTTCTATCCAAATATCTCACCTAAACAGTACACTATACCTTGGTCAACTCTTCCCAAATCTCTTATCTAAATAGTACACTATATATATGGTCAACTCTACTCAAATCTCTCATCTAAACAGTACACTATACCTTGGTCAGTTCTACCCAAATCTCTCATCTAAACAGTACACTATACCTTGGTCAATTCTACCCAAATCTCTCATCTAAACAGTACACTATTCAGCAATCCCCTGATCTTATGCTGTTTGATTAGCGCTTTTTCGATATAACTCTGTTTGTATTTTATGCCATATTTTTGTAATAAGCTTTAAAAATTCATCTTACACTAATCGAGTGGCCACTATCTAAAGAGGATGTCATAGACTTGGAACAGCAACGAGCACTCAAGTATCAAGAAGAGGAAAGCGAGCCAGAGCAGATGAAGGCATTTACAACAAACCATAACGAGATTTGCTAGAATAATGAAGCATGACCCCAATATGGAAGGCAGTTTTATGGTAATCCGTAACATAGAACAAATGTGGCCATGAATAGAAACCGCAGATCAGAAATAGATAGGAAAGCATAAATTAGTAGAACCACCACTGCAGGCCACAAGCATTGTACAGTATAACTGTAACAACGAAACCAGCTATTATAAAAATATTGTGTTTAGTCTTGGTGTGTACAGGAAGACAAGACAATAACAATGAGATATAAATCAATTATGTAGGTGGTAGTTATTAAAACATATTGGAGTTTAAAGATATTGTTTTTCAAAACAAAGACATCTTTTCAATTGATCTTGTAGAAGTAATGCTATCTCTAGCAAGTGTGAACTATGTCACATAAACAAGCTATTAATAATAAACTAAAGCTAAAAATAACTCATTAGACCTTGAACAACATCTAGTTGATTCTGCATAAATTTTAGTATAATTAGGAAGCGATAAATTTGATTGGAGCAAAGGCACAGTTTTCCCCTGACTTTTCATATCCCATAATTCTTTGACTAATCAAAGTAGAGTACTAAGCATTTTTGCATCCCACAACTCTTTGATTATGGGTAGAAAGGGTCATGTGCGATCAGTTTTCAAAGACTCTTGAGAACTTTGCACCATGCCATATGTAGATTAAATTCTATTAGTGCGAGATATCGCCAAGAAATATAAAGAAATACGTAAAAGAGCTCCTAAGAACTTTGCCAGTAAAACCGTGCTGCATGTAGATTAATTTCTAGTAGCGTGACATATCACCCCCACCAAGAAGAAATACAAGTTGGTGATTCGGAGAAGATGTGTCTTCCAGTACCATTTACTTAGAGATAGTCTCAACATATGAACGAGATATCTACAATTTAAAGAAGCAGAATGTAAGTTGACATTTTATTGTGAGGTTTGTTACAAATATAGAGAAATATGTAAACTGGCTCTCAAGGAACCTCATTAATGGGAGGATCTTTGAAAAGTAATCATTGAAAGAAAATCTTTAACACATCTTTTACCTCAAGATGAAGAATTAGCAGAATGTTTTAGAGAGAGAAACTTCATTGGTTTCATGCAGTTTGAGAAGTATTTTTCTACAAGATAACTTCCCAGATGTCCTGCATTATGTAAGTTGAGTCTTCATTTTGCATACCTGTCAACCTCTTGAGACAAAAACCTGTACGCCGGACCAAAAAATCCTTACAAACACCCAAAAATCCTTACGCAAAAAATATATTAATATATTATACACAATACAGTTTTAAAACAAGAAATGACATATACAAATCTATTAGCATTTGAATTAGTGTGGTATAAAACATGCTAATAGTCTCATGCTGTTCTTTACATATAAAAAAAAACTTAGTGATCGTGAGGTACTATTCTTTCGATGCACAGTGTTTTGTATTATAATCAACACATGCACTTTTAGCACTTTGCAGAATTGCATTTGTGGGCTTAAAGTCTCCACAGCGTATATCAATGTTAATCTTACACTGTAAAAAAGAAGTGAGTGTGTCTGCATTCATGGACCTCCTGCAGTCTGTGTGGACTTTTTTATTGAAAAACAAAGCAGCGAAGTTTACGCAAACTTTTTTTCTAGTTATGTAGGGCCGACACAGAATATTATGACATTAATTTATTGGAAATATTTAAATGATCAAAATATAACTGGAAAGATTAAGAAAACGAAAAAAAAAAAAAAAAAACATACAACAAAGCAAAGCAAACAGCTAACAGCAACAACAACAACAAATTTAACAAATTATGAACATAATATCAAATCTAGGAAGAAAAACGTAGCACCAAACATTTACAAAATTATTTAAGAGTTGGTAGCCTAGACCAGTGATAATAGATTGCCACTTTATTAAAAAATAAAGCAGTGAATCTCGACCGCTGAAATAAAGTAGGTAGGCCTACTCAATGCAAATAAACTTTATTTTTCTACTTTTGTAGGGCCTACAGAAAATTTTATGATATTAATTTATTGGAAATATTGAAATGGTCAAAATATAACTGGAAAGATTAAGAGAACGACAAAAATAAAATACAACGAAGCAAAGCAAAAGAACAGCAAAAAAAAAAAAAAAATTAACTAAATTGTGAACAGAATATTAATCTAGGAAGAAAAAATGTACTACCAAAAATTTACAAAATTATTATTTAAAAATTGATAGCCTCGGATAGTGATAATAGATCGCCGCTTTATGAAAAATAAAGCAGTGAATCTCGATCGCCGGTATAAAGAAGGTCTACTCAACGCAAACAAACTTTTTTTTTTTAGTTATGCAGGGCCTACACAGAATATTATGACATTAATTTATCGGAAATATACTGAATGGCAAGATATAACTGGAAAGATTAAGTCAGCGATTAAATTGCAACAAAGCAAAACAACAGCAATATTTAACCAAGTTATAGGTACTTAGCTTTTTTTAAAACAAATTGGCGTCGAAGTGTCTTGGCAAGCGAGGCTGATAACAGGTAACTTTAAAAATACGTGTTTGAGGCCGAATTCAAAGTTTTTGCCGAATTGTTGGGTATAAAAAGGATTTGATTGGTTGCTGCGAGAGACTTCAGTTTAAAAACAGACGCCGAGATTCCCGGAATAAAAAAAATTGGTTTAATAAAAACCTGGGCTAGAAAATATTTTCTGATTTTAAAAAACTTGGGTTGGAAAATATTTATAGAATTTTTTTTTTTTTTTAATTTCGATTTTTTTTTTTTGGGAGGGAGGAAAAATCTGTACAACGAGTCTGTACGGCCGTACACTGCTAAAAGTATCAAAAATACGTACATTGTATGAAAAATTCGTACAGGTTGACAGGTATGATTATGATATTTTCCTTTTTAGACGATGTCAAAACATTTTGAGCAATTCTACCTGTCATGAACTGGTTGTAGAATGTATGTCAGCACTTATGCTTTGTCTGAAGCTAGATGTGTTTATGTAAGTTGTGAGTTGAAAGAGTTAATGTTAAGCTTGATTGTGTTCACGAATGATTTTAGTAGCAGTCAAGTAATGTAGTTAAGTTCACGGGTGTGTCTGAGCTGTTATGAGCGAAGTGATATCTAAAGACTGGTCAGGAGTGAAAGGGTCATGTGTTTTAGCAGGCAGTCAAGAGGGAGATTCGAGAGAGTGAAGGTTACTTTGAGTGAGAAGGCGAGTTGTATTATGGAAAGTAGATAGTGCAGGCTGAGATATCAGCAAAATTTAGTGAGATTGTTCCATGCGAATATTGTTTTGATGATGTACATTATGCATTGTGGTATTCTTGTGATTCACGGCCAAAGTGGCAGTCTGCTGATGTTATTTCTGTTGTGCTGAAGATTTGTTATATAAAGGCATCGGATATCGTACGTATGTGTTCGAGTTTATTGAGTAGCTATTAGATGTGAATAACGAGCCATGTTTGTTGCTCAAATGTCACAATGTGTGTCATTGTGCTAACATAGAATAGCATTTGACATTACCTAAATGAACTCAGGCAGTAGCCTGCCGAATCATACTGAAGTATCATACTGGCATCCAAGTACTGACATTTTGTAATAATATGGAATTAAGATATTATTGTAAATGACACAATTTTGGCACATACCTATGAGTTTGAAAGAATAAATAAACTGTTGATAAACCATTCAAGACCAGTCCTGATTTTGTTATTTGAGTTGGGTATCTAGACTGAGACATTTTGAATTAAGTTAGAGAAGAGTTGTGTTAAATAAATATCAGGAAAGTTACATGGGTATTCCACAGACCTTCAACTCTTAAAGAACCTGAAAGGGCAGGGTGCCACTATGAGCATCAGCCATCCTGAAATATACACCCTGCCACAACACAAAAGATAATCCCACCCTGCTGCATTAAGAAATGTGTCTGCTACCACAAGGCGCAATCTGCTATAACACAATTGATGAGTTGGATAGCCATCCTGCTATACAAGGTCTAAATCGCTGCAAGATGCTTCTTCAAGCGTGACCGGTTTGAAAGCATTTTTCATACGATGCTCCATTGTTCAAAGTGTGATTCAGATAATAAGGCAAAAAAAAGCCCTTTATGAATCTTCTCCTTGAAAAGTTTAGTGATGCCTTTTATCCATATGAAAATCTGTCACTTGACGAAATGGTTGTTGGATGGACTGGCCGTTAGCAGAACAAGCAGTACAATTCAAACAAGCCAAAAAAATATCATATTAAAGTTTTTGGTTTGTGTGATTCCACAACTGGTTACGTCATCAAATTACTTACATATTTTGGAAAGAAGACATCCTATGTTCCAGAGGCAGATCTTGATGGAGGCATGGCAGTGAAGGTTTTTCAGACACTACTGGCACCACTTGGAAAAGGACACCATGTTTTTGCTGACAGGTATTATACTACCCATCAGCTTATATCCTACTTACTGAGTCAGAAAACCTATTTTACAGGTACTCTGAACATTAACAAGAAAAACTTCCCGCCTGCAGTGAAGACACTGAGACTTCAACACCTAGAAACAAAGTCATATCTGGATGAAAACAACTCAATTCTTATCACTGGATGGAAGGATAAAAAGGCTAAAAAACCTGTTGTTCTTGCTTCATCAAAAGCTTCAACAGGAGATTTTACTGTGCTTGGTAGAAGAAACCAGACCAGAACAAAACCTAAAGTTGTCCATGATTACAATTATTCAATGAATGGATGTGACCGTGTTGACCAGATTTTGTCACATTACTGCAATTTCAACCACAAAACATACAAATGGTGGAAAAAACTGTTTCACTGGCTCAATGAGATATGCCAGAGTAATGCCTTTGTTCTCTATAGTCTGACAAGACAGGAGAAATCAAAGCATAGTATGTTAGATTTCAAAATGGCACTTGTCAATGAACTGACATCAACAGCAGCTACTTTGATGCCAGAGGATATACAGAATGGAACTTCTTTGCTGTTACCTGCAGACCCAGAATATCAAATCCTGTAGGCAAATTTCAAGGAGCTCAGCACCTTATCATGTGGTCTGGCAGCCAAAGGAAGTGCATACATTGCAAAAAGTCAAGAAGTTCTTTTGTATACAAAGGATGCACTGCCAATCCTCCACTTTGCGCAAAGTTCTGTTTCGAACAATACCACAGCAGTAATAATTAATGAATTATACCCATGTCCACGTCTTACAATGTTCTATAATTTGTTACTGGAAAAATTAGTGCCATTCTTGTGTTTGTGGTTATATTTTCTTGGGCATTGATGATTAGGATGTGAGTTCTGGATTTTCGCAAAATTTTACTGGAATTTCCTCACTGCACATATGTTACTAATATGTGAACAAACTGTCTGATCAACCACAACTTTCTTATGTTTTCTACTTTTCTAAATGGATTACCTACACAAAGAGAGCAGTGAAACTGTATTGTGATAACAACTTATGTTACAAGCCTTAGGTAAGTGGAAAATGTTTGTTCAAAATTTCAAATTATCTTTTTTTCCATGTACATATTATCTGTCATAACATTAACATAGCATAATATTAGCTAAAAATGTGTATACATTCATATAGTCAATCCAATGTACTTTAATTTGATATATAATAAGAGATAGCAAACTCTATACAGAGCGATACAACAGGAGGCAATCTGATCATCAGAAGAAGTCCCCCCGTCAAACAAGTGTTTCGGCCCTGTATACTCCTTTACACTCTAAGGGGGGGGAGGGGGGGGGCCCACTTGGGTAATGACTCCCAAGTGTCTCAGCCTCCTGTTGTCTTGTATCGAAAATGAACCCATTTCACTTTGGTAGCAGCTTTAAAATCCACAACTCTGCCAGCCGTGGAGGCAATTGTGAAAGTAACAAAGAGAAGACAAATTATTCTGTTCGTTCCGCCACACACCACGACTAGGGACAGACACTGACACACCTGCGTGAAGCCGATGAGGCTAGCCACTGCATGCTAGCAACTGTAATTCTGTGCCCAACACCTCTTATAATATACGCCGCGTGTTGTCCGTCAGTCACAGCCCTTTCATCAGTACACCGAAAAACTCAACGTATTGTGGACTTTGATGTTTTCTGTACCGCAGAGTTTACTGTCCCAAGTTCCATAGCCCATTGCGGTTGTTCCACAGCCAGCATGATACCTTTTCAGCATATCTCACAAAGCCTTTTCAGTGCCCTTGTTTTCGACTGTCCCCTCAGCCCCAACAGTTTCAATAAATCATACACTGATGCAACCATGAGCCTTCTTGCACCCACCTCAACAGCCATGACCCTTGCAGTGAACCCATCGTGTCTCAAATCCGCGGCCAGATCACTATACTTGGCCGCTTTGAATAAATGTTGCTCTTCCAATCTGGATTCAAATGGCACAATCAGTTCAATCAATATAACCTGGTGCGATGATGAAGAATGCAGCACTATATCCGGCCGTCTTCGAGATTTCCTGATACTCTCTGGATATGCCCCTCGTACAGGTAGGTCTACCCCCATCTCCCAGTCATCTGCACAGTCAAGGAGAGATGGTTCACTGCTACCTGATTTACTCGGTTTTGGGTGTGCTGACTTTCCTGCTCTCAGAAAGTATGTGTTTGCGGTGTTTTGCCTGTCATTGCTATTCGCCTTCATCCTTGCCAGATCTATTGTCGCAGCCAGCTCATTTAGCACTTTGTTGTGGCGCCATGTGTATCGCCCTTGCCCTAATGACACCTTGCAAGCTGAGAGCATGTGTTCAAGTGTCTGCCTCCCATGGCACATGGGGCACTGCTCATCATCCGACTGTCCCCATCTCACAAGGTTTGTGGACGATGGCAGGTCATACATTGATCCAACAACGAAGCTGAGCCTAAGAGGTGCCATATGCCATATATCATTCCATGTCAAGGACCTTTGCAGGGCTCCTTCCCATGTAGTCCATTGGCCTTGTTGGGCCTGCTGCACTGCTTTTTGCAACCTCTTATCATTCTCAGCTCGTATCTCCTGAACTACCATGTCTCTACGCTCCCTGCTTGATGCCATGGACCACCAGCAGATGTCTCCATGACCAAATCCCCATCTATTCGTTTGTGTGTATCTGATTACCTCCCTCTGTTTGAGCGACTCTTGGGCAGCATCAACAGTTATACCTAACTCATGATTAGACACACAATGTCAGAAAAAGTAAATTATGTGTATGTAAATTTTTGGGGCTTAAAAATAATTCTGTCCAGAGCTGAAAATAATTATGTACTGAATCAGTTAAAATGTGTTTGATATGTAGATAGACAGACAAACATAACAATACCAGGCCTCCAGATAGCCATCTGTTTCTCTGAGATCACATCCACCTGATCAAACTGCCCAGTGGTTACATTGTACTGAGCACAGCCAGAAGACAATGGCTTTCCCATATCATAACCTGGTGAGTCAATCAATTTATCATTACAGGTTGAGAAACTAGGTCACAAAATATATATGCCAAGAGTCTGATGAATTTATCATTTACAGGTTGAGAAACTTAGTTACAAAATATTTGTGGTGACAATCTGATCAATTTATCATTACAGGTTGAGAAATTTAGTCACAAAATATTTGTGCTGACAATCTGATGAATTTATCATTTACAGGTTGTAAGTCACAAAATATTTGTGCTGACAATCTGATGAATTTATCATTTACAGGTTGAGAAACTTAATCACAAAATATTTATGCTGACAATCTGCTGAATTAATCATTTACAGGTTGAGAAAGTCACACAATATATGTGCTGACAATCTGATGAATTTATCATTTACAGGTTGTAAGTTACAAAATATATGTGCTGACAATCTGATGAATTCATCACTTACAGGTTGTAAGTAACAAAATATATGTGCTGACAATCTGATGAATTTATCATTTACAGGTTGTAAGTTACAAAATATATGTGCTGACAATCTGATGAATTCATCACTTACAGGTTTTAAGTTACAAAATATATGTGCTGACAATCTGATGAATTTATCATTTACAGGTTGTAAGTTACAAAATATATGTGCTGACAATCTGATGAATTTATCACTTACAGGTTGCATACATGCCACACGCTATGGTTTACCCATAATCTGTATGGGGTGTTTGCGTTTTCAGTTGTGTACGGCCCGTACAAATGTCTGTACGGGTTTTTTTGCTTAATTATTAAACATACATATAAATCGATCGTCTTGTGCCACTACCGTAGCCGTAATTTGCATCATTTTTAATGTTATTTGCAAGAGAGTTAGCTTCCGTTTCCGATCTTTATTTGGTAATTGGAGTATCCGCGTTTATTTTCTGTGAATTTTTAAAATCGCAATCAATCGGCATCGAACACGCGGCCATTTTCGCTCTAATTTTAATGGATTCTGACTCCGATGCGATGACAAGAGATCTTTGTCTTTATTAGCGCTAATATCGGTTCTCAGAATATGGGTGATGGCAGAGATGGAAACGAAAGTAGAATGTCATTGCTAGTATGTATAATTTTAGGGGTTAGGATTAGGTTTATCGGAAAGGTTTAGGGTTACGGCCGAATGTCACTGCTGACGAGGGCGTTTGTTGCTTTGCTACTGATGATGGGTGTAACGAAAAGATCGTCATTTGATTTGTATTGGTCAAATGACTTTCATTGAGATGCAAAGGAAAAGGACTCTTTGTTTGTTGGTTTTTTTTTTTTAATTTAAAAAAAAAAAATTTTAATTAAAAAAAAATTTTTTTTAATGTTTTTATCGTTTTTTTTCCATCTTTCCATACCTCTCTTCCTATCACATCTAACATGTACACAAACAAATTTTATATCATCAGATTCATCATTCATTTATTTCTATACAGTCCAAAAATTAGAGCAATTGACCAAAAAACTATAGAATTTACAAGTCATCCACTATAAAAAAGAGGGTGTTGTGATAAAGAATGCAGCTGCAGGGCACATTTTCGGGAAAACAATGCAGCGTGCTAAAGGATAAGGTCCTATCAAACACAGGATTTCCTGATCTGTTAGTGATAATTAAGCGCAGAAATAGACTAAATGATGACACGATCACATCATTTTTACAGTGCAAAATAAACTCAGACAAATACTGTTTGAGTTTTAAAATAAATGAAGACCTGTTTTAAAAGGCAAAGTCCCCATGCCTCTATGATGCAGCTGTAATTGAAAATTTTTTTACACGAATTAACTCTTTTGATACATTTTTTCTGTCTTTTTTTTTTTTTTGTACAGGTTTTGCTGGTCTTTGTACAGGGTTTTTGAATTGTTTGTACAGGTTTTTCATCTCCGAGGTGTGGCATGTATGAGGTTGTAAGTTACAAAATATTTATGCTGACGATCTGATGAATTTATCACTTACAGGTTGAGAAACTTAATCACAAAATATTTATGCTGACAATCTGCTGAATTAATCATTTACAGGTTGAGAAAGTCACAAAATATTTGTGCTGACAATCTGATGAATTTATCATTTACATGTTGAGAAACTTAGTCACACAATATATGTGCTGACAATCTGATGAATTTATCATTTACAGGCTGTAAGTTACAAAATATATGTGCTGACAATCTGATGAATTTATCATTTACAGGTTGAGAAACTTAGTCACAAAATATTTATGCCGACAATCTGCTGAATTTATCATTTACAGGTTGAGAAACTTAGTCACAAAATATTTATGCTGACAATCTGCTGAATTAATCATTTATAAGTTGAGAAACTTAGTCACAAAATATTTGTGCTGACAATCTGATGAATTTATCACTTACAGGTTGTAAGTTACAAAATATATGCGCTGACAATCTGATGAATTTATCACTTACAGGTTGTAAGTTACAAAATATATGTGCTGACAATCTGATGAATTTATCGTTTACAGGTTGAGAAACTTAGTTTCTGAACATGTCAAGATAGTGTGACTAAGTCACACAAATTTGGCAACAGAAACATACAGTTTTATTAAAAAGATTTAAATATTTCTCTTAATCAACTATTTTAAAAAGGTATATGCTGGGAAGACAAATGTAATAAATAACTGAAAAGTTCTTTGTGTGCTGTTATACAGAGTCTGAGCAACAGAATGTTAATGCATGTACATCATCATCCCCTAGTGTTTAAACAGACAGATCTTCATACATATTTTCTATAACTATATAAAATGTTTGACTCTTATCTTAAAGAGGCCATGTTAAAAAATGTACAGACTTTCTACAATCTTCAAAAGTGTTTACGCCTCATTTGATAGCCCTGTTCAACATGTCTTTGAAAAACAAGTCTGTTCTGATACTGTACACATTTCCTCACTGTCACGGATTGCCTCCCCTTAGCTCTGCAGTAGTGGTCCACCAGTGGCCAAAACTCAAGAGTATCTAAAATGATTCATCAAAGGTGTCAACCTTCGCACAAGATTACTCTTGGCAGAGTTGTAGATAGAAGGGTAATGACACGCTGCTATCCCCAGGGAGTATTCACAAGATATTTCACAAGTCAAGAACAATGCTGCATTGGCAGGGCAATTGTTAACTTTTATATCTGATCCACCACCTTTTGTGCAGAATTAAGAAATGTTTTTAGCCCGTTCAAGCCCCCAGCTGGTGTAAATCCAACGAAATTCTTTTATAAGTATTTGCTCTATAGATGTATATACGAGGGTCGTTCAAGTCAAACCGGGACTTTTTGTTCTGGAAGTACAGGAAGGAATGCTAGCTTGGTGGTACTACTGACAGTAGTAAGTAACAAGTGTGACCTACTCGTATTACCCTTAACGTTACCATTATTACCGTTAGGTGGCGTACGCGTCACGGGTCAGTCCCTGATAGATAATGAAAATGGCGGACAACAGAGTTAGTGCACGTTGGGTGCCAAGACAGCTTTCCGCTTTTGACTGGCAGAGAAGAGTTCAAGTCTGCACTGAGTTGAAGGATCGTTTTGGCAGGGAGGGCCAGAATTTTCTGAATCCCTTCATTACGTGTGATGAAACCTGGGTGCATCATTTCACTCCGGAATCAAAACGAGCATCCATGCAGTGGAAGCATATGGACCACCCAAAAAATTTCGGAAAATTGCGTCTGCTGGGAAAGTGATGGCGAGTGTTTTCTGGGTCAAATGTGGCATTATTCACGTGGATTTTCTGCCCCGTGGTGCCACTATCAACAGTGAAGAGTACTGTCGCATTCTAAGTGATGTGCATAACCATCTGCGGAAAAAACGGCCTGGTTTGATAAGAAAAGGCATCCTGTTTCTACAGGATAACGCATGACAGAAAACCGCTCACCGCACCACGTGCAAATTACAGCAACTCGGGTGGGAGGTATTGCCACATCCCCCTTACAGCCCAGACCTCGCTCCGAGCGACTTCCACCTGTTTGGACCCCTGAAAGAGTTCCTCGGGGTCAGCATTTTAGCACTGATGACAAAGTGAAGCAATGTCCTACGATGGTTCAGGAGTACTGACATATCTTTCTACGCTAACGCTTTTCAAGCATTAATTAAACGCTGTGATAAGTGTATAAATGTTGCAGGGGATTATATCAAAAAATAAATGGCAATTTCACTCCTACAAATTTGTTCTTTTAGTTTGTACAGACAAAAGTCCCGGTTTGACTTGAATGACCCTCGTATATGTCTAGATGTTTATATATTAAGAGTCTTGCTCATACGTTTGCTTTCATACCTATAATAACTGAATAA
The DNA here is from genome assembly GCA_024509875.1 of Oreohelix idahoensis. Classification (NCBI taxonomy): domain Eukaryota; kingdom Metazoa; phylum Mollusca; class Gastropoda; order Stylommatophora; family Oreohelicidae; genus Oreohelix; species Oreohelix idahoensis. The sequence continues at coordinate 139,683 of JAMPIV010003286.1, forward strand.
ACAATGACTGTTTTGTTTTAAAATAATATGTAACAAATTTAATAATCAATTAGTTTTAACAGGTTAAAAATAATGATGAAATAATGGTGAATGTTAGATGGAAATCAAATGTCTTCACTGAGACTTGGTTTGAGGATTTATTTTTTAAAATTCTGTCCTTTTGCTGTTTCCTAGAACTTAACTGATCTAGGTGAGTCCTGCAGCCATGGTTTCGTCAATTCTACTGTGATGAGGGCACTTCTCCACACAACCTGTCCACTTTAGGTGGTTAGTGTTGATTCCCTGCTTTTAGCGTAGAACTTTAATCTTTCAGCTTCATTTCATGAACAGTCTGATAGTTTCATTCCACGACCTTTAGACAAAAATAAAAAGAACAAATGCCTCTGCTAAGTACATTTGTGGGCTGCAAATTAACAGGTGCATTGTCTCGCTGTCCACCCACCAACGTTAGCCTCTCTGAATAATTATTCTTGAGTATACACAGCATAGCTCAGGGAAGATGATTAGAAATCACCAATATTCTTCTGGGCATTAAACTGGGAAAATATGTGCTTGGACAGCGTGAAATGCAATGATTTGCCTGAATTACAATTAACAAGGTACATATATCTCACAAAATGAAACTATACACTTTAGGCACCTGTGATGCAATATCATCACTCATCACTTCTCCAGTCGGAGTCTGGGGTTGCTGCTGCTTTCGCGTTTCTGGGCGAATTAGCATAAAAAAAACACCAGCGCTTGCTGTAGTGGTTTACGAACATACTATTTTCATATGTTGAGGTTGCCAGCCTCTTTGTTAACCGCTTAGTAAGGAAAACATGTCAAATTCACATTTGTAAAATAAATGTTTACACTTACCCCAAAGTAACTTTTGGGAACACAATCTCCTGGCACAGTTTGAATGGACACAGCACGTTGATACTTTCGAATCACTTGGTCTGGGAAATTTTAGTATTCCTCTTATGACGGGTGATCTGATTCCTTAGGTCTCCAGTCTTTGTATTTACAAATGTGGGTTTACTTTTAAGTTTTAAAGTTGCCCAAATACTTCGATCTTGGTCCTTTAAGTTTCCAGTCTTTGTATTTAAAAATGCTGGTTTACTTTTAAGTTTTAAAGTTGCCCAAATACTTCAATCTGTCACTTATAATTTTGGAATTCTTAGTCTGATCCTTCTCTGGCTCTGGTGAATTGCTAGCTTGACGTTGTGATGCAGTCTGATCTGTGAATCTGATTTCACTAGATTATATTTCCTATAAAGTGGAAGGGGGTAGACAAGAAGAAACTCATCACAGGTGAATTGGTGCTGTCCTTAGGACATGAAGAGGAAAGTTCACACCACAGTGAAGGGGTAGCTCTTATGTTATCTAAAGAAGCACAGAAAGCACTCATTGAATGGGAAGCTGTTGGACCCAGAATAATAACAGCTACTTTTAAAACAGCTAAAAAGAAAATAAATGTAAATGTCATCCAATGTTATGCACCAACTAATGACAAAGAAGAGTCTGTGAAAGAAGCATTTTATACTAGACTACAGGAAATTATAGAAAAAGTAAAAAGAAGAGACATCACAATTTTGATGGGTGACATGAATGCAAAGATAGGTACAGTCAACACCGGCTTTGAAGAAGTCTTGGGAAAACATGGGCTAGGAATAATGAATGAAAATGGGGAACTATTCTCAAACTTCTGTGCTTCAAATCAACTGGCTAAAGGAGGAAGCATGTTTCCACATAAGAGAATACACAAGGCAACATGGATATCACCAGACCATAGAACAGAAAATCAGATTGATCATATATGCATAAACAAAAAGTTTAGATCATCATTGCAGGATGTAAAGGTATATAGAGGAGCAGATGTGGCATCAGATCACCACCTTCTGATAGCCAAAGTAAAAATGAAACAAGAGATATGCAACAATGCAAAATTATAGACATCAATTTAATGTAGGACATCTAAGAAATCAAGAAACAAGAGACAAATTTGCGGTCACAATATCCAACAAATTCCAAGTGCTCCAACAGCTGGAAGATGTAGAGAATACAGAAGACTATTGGCAACAAATCAAAACTGTATGGAATGAGACATGTGAAGAAATACTGGGGAAAAGGGAACGACAACAAAAAGCATGGATAACAACAGAAACCATCAATAAGATAAAAGACAGAAAAAAAAACAAGAAAGCAGATTTAAACACAAGCAAAACCAGAAGTTCCAAAGCCAAGGCTCAAGAAGTGTACACAGAAACAAACAAAGAAGTAAAAAGAAGTATCAAAAGAGACAAGAGGAAGTATATTGAGGAGTTGGCAAGAGAGGCAGAAGATGCTGCAGCCAAAGGAAATATGAGAGAACTGTATAACAGCACAAAGAAGCTAACAGGGAAATACAAGCAAACAAGTTGCCTCATAAAAGACAAGAATGGAAAACTGCTCAGCAATATATAAGAGCAAATGAAGAGGTGGACGGAATATTTTGAGGACCTTCTCAATAGACCAGCTCCACAAAAACCCCGGACATCCAGCCAGCAGAAGAGCTACAAATTAACGGTAAAGACCAACGAAGGAAGAAATAAAGAAAGCCATAAAGCTTCTAAGAGATGGAAAAGTTTCTGGACCTGCTGGCATTCCAGCAGAGGCCATCAAAGCAGATATCAACACGGCTACAGAGATTTTATATAAATTACTTGGAAAAGTCTTGGAAAAGGAAGAGATACCAACAGAATGGAAGGAAGGATATCTGGTTAAGTTGCCTAAGAAGGGAAATTTACAAGAGTGCACAAATTATAGAGGAATAATGTTACTTTCAGTGCCAGGAAAAGTATTAAACAGGATTATCCTTGAGAGATTAAAATAGTCCATAGACAAGAAACTGAGAGATGAACAAGCAGGTTTTTGACAAAACAGATCATGTACAGACCAGATAGCCACTTTGAGAATAATAGTTGAACAAAGTCTGGAATGGAATTCACCACTATACATCGGATTTGTGGACTATGAAAAGGCATTTGACAGTGTAGACAGAGAATCACTTTGGAAATTGATGAGGCATTATGGAGTTCCCCTGAAGATCATTAATTTAATAAAGAAAACATATGAAGACATGACATGCAGAGTTCTTCACGAAGGACAGCTTACAGAACCGTTTTGGATAAGAACAGGAGTGTGACAGGAATGCCTCTTGTCTCCATTTCTTTTCTTACTAGCAATAGACTGGGTTATTAGATCATTGACAACACACAACAGAAATGGAATCCAGTGTGACTAAGCAGTTGGATGATCTGGATTTTGCTGATGACTTGGCTCTTCTGTCCCATAACCATAATCAGATGCAGGACAAATTGAAAACACTCGATGAAAGATCACAGCAATTGGGTCTGAAAATACACAGGGAAAAGACAAAAATAATGAGAATAAATGCAGGTAATGATAACAGGGTTGAACTTGAAGCAACACCAATACAAGATGTAGAATCGTACACATATCTTGGCAGCACTATAGACAAAGTTGGAGGGACAGACAGTGATATCAAACTAAGAATACAAAAAGCAAGAGGAGCTTTCATTGCATTGGGGAAATATATGGAGATCAAGAGAAATCGGATCCAACACGAAAATAAGAATCTTCAACTCAAATGTGAAGTCAGTCCTATTGTATGGCTCTGAGACATGGAGAACAACAAAGACAACAACCAAAAAGCTACAGACTCCGATTTCACTAGATTATATTTCCTATTCTCAGTTCAAATCCCAGATTGTACTTCCAACGAATTTGCCAATGGAAGTCCAAGTCTATTCCAGCTCTCAAATTAAGCCAATTGTAAGCTCTTTATAATTAAATGGGTCAGGGTGTTAAATAATAATATCCCCCGCGTGTTTTAAAATATTACATTTTAATACAGAAATAAAACTGAAGGCAAGACATTTGCTGGACAGAACAAAAACTGAGGGCAAGACATTTGCTGGACAGAACAAAAACTGAGGGCAAGACATTTGCTGGACAGAACAAAAACTGAGGACAAGACTCTGATAGTATTACAAGGCAGTCCCTGTTCTGGAATCCTTAGTGTAATAGAAATAAAGAGACCTTGACCAAATGGCACAGGACAGGAAGGGTTGATCTGAAATTGATTAGGGCCCATACTCCACAGGCAGCTGTTAGATAAATAATAGAAAGAGACAGGGGATATAACCAGACATGTCTGACTAAGTGACAGGGGATATAACCAGACATGTCTGACTAAGTGTCAGGGGATATAACCAGACATGTCTGACTAAGTGTCAGGGGATATAACCAGACATGTCTGACTAAGTGTCAGGGGATATAACCAGACATGTCTGACTAAGTGTCAGGGGATATAACCAGACATGTCTGACTAAGTGTCAAGTTCTACATGGAACCAACCACCACGTCATGTTAAAACATACACTGCCACAGAAAACTTTACTGGATCAGTACATAAGAATGGAAAAGGTAAACTCATGTAATTGTATCAACTAAAACTGTACACAACAGAAAGGTTAAACTCATGTAATTGTGTCAACTAAAACTGTACACAACAGAAAGGCTAAACTCGTGTAATTGTATAAACAAAGACAGATAATTAAAATTTAAAATAAAAAAATGTCCCGACAATCACTAAAGTAATCCTACAAAAAAAATGGGATAGTCCTGAAGGAGCAACAAATGAGCATTCACTCATGATACCAATGGACGATGGACATAATTATGTGAATGGTATGTTACAAACATGAAACACTTTTCTCCCACTGTCATTATTTTGAAATAAATAGTTTTTTAAAAAAAAATTATTTTTTTAAAAAAGAGAAGTTACAAAAATACAAAACAAAACTGTATAATAAATACCAGATACAAAAAAATAAGTGGGAAGACAGTCAAACTAGAAACAATGCAGTGCACAAGAAATGTGTGAAGAAAAATTGCTGTACAATGACAGAATCACACATGCTGGCTACCTGACAACAAGGTTGCTGACTAACCTGCAGAGCCTGATCTTTGGTAAGTGTCAGTGGTGTCTCCATAGTTGTCAGATAGTGGTACTGTTGTGTTGGCTTTGTTCAGCCACCTTACTGAAAACTTCTGAACAATTTCTGCCCCACTGCTGCCTACACTGGGAATATCTGCCAGGATAACTGCAGCAGACAACTTTGTAATTTCCTGTCCCTTCCACTCAAAGTTGTATCTGTTTCACAGAGAAAGAGAGAGAAAAAAAAGTAAAATCTGAGCAGATGGTGCATGTACACAGGTCATATAAGACCATGTAGTACCTGATATACAAGTAAGAGGGCACGAGAATACAGACACATGACTGAACTAGAGATGGTGAGACTGATGGGGGTTATATTTGAAAATATGCAAAGGTTACAATGTTAGAAGTCTATAATACATGTGTGTGCGTGAGCTAAAGATTGGTATGTTTCCTTTCTAAACAACTTGGTTGAATACTTCACATGAAATATTTTAGCTTTAACAGGAATATAACTGGCAGGCTGTTTTCTGTGACATTATTTCCTCTTGTCTGTGATGAATTAAGTGTTTTCTGTGACATTACTCCCTCTTGTATGTGATGAATGAAGTGTTTTCTGTGACATTACTCCCTCTTGTCTGTGATGAATTAAGTGTTTTCTGTGACATTACTCCCTCATGTATGTATGAATGAAGTGTTTTCTGTGATATTACTCCCTCTTGTTTGTGATGAATGAAGTGTTTTCTGTGATATTACTTCCTCTTGTGTGTGATGAATGAATGTGGCAGTTAGTTAAATGGGACTGGGTATGGCATCATTTAACACATGTGGCAGTGTTAATTATTTTGGGCTAATTGGTTTGATTTTATGTTGATTGTTTTATCTGTATATTCCAAGTTAGAACTTTACTGGCTTCAAGTCCGCCAGAGATATAAATTTCTTGGTTTCAATCTTTTTATAAACCCAGGTTGGTTCGTTCCTCTTATGTTGTTTTGATGAGAGATAGTAGTAGTGAATGATGAATTCAAAAACGTGCATACATTTAATTTATCCAACTGTTAAGTAATCCATCAACAGCCTTGACCATTTAAGTGAAGTTTATTTAACTCTTAGTATCCGGCAAGCCCCGTGAAGTGGCGCGGGTTTAGTACCAATTTTACGGCTCGCCAGTTCAAGTGGCGCGTGACGGTAACGATAGCTAAACTAGCGCGTAAAAACGCGGTTTTAGCTGCCATATAGTAAGAGTTAAAGCAGAACTGTTCAAGATCAACAAGCAAATATGGCAACAATGGTTCATCTATTTACATCATGTTATCATGTGCTCCCATTTCAACATGTACGATAAACTTTCCCTCCTTAATTTCAATCCAAGGTGATGTATATATGTCCTCAATAGTTTCAAACTTCTCTAAGTCCTTAGGATTGATTATATCATTGTTTGGCACTTCGTATGTAGGAGTTTCTACGATATTTATTTCTTCTTTTAGCAGCTTCATTGGTTTCAAATATCAGGGATAATCATTTCTTATCACGAAAATAGAGCTGAAAATGAAATAATGTTCCTTGGAACGCACTTACGTGGATGAACCACAAAAATAAATCTGTATACACAGATTTTAACAATAAATGAAATCTCTTCTTGCAAACTGCAAAATCTTGAGTAAAATAACTTGAACGCTGCTGCATTTCACAATTTAGGAGCCGGGACTTTTGTGGACTAAATCGGAGGAACACCAGGTTACTGACTACCACGATTTAGAACACGTCCGGTTGCAATGGCCCGTAATTTACAACTGCTCTCAGAAATTTATTTCTGAGCGTCTTTTGGTTGTGCGTGATTCTGGCTACCATTTCATTGGACAAATTATTATTTTGTTAATTTATTTACTGGTCATTCTATCAAGCGATCTTACAGGGAGTAAGGCTATTCTAATTTACATCATTGTTTGCTATGGCAACTCCCGCCGAAGGTAGCGTTAGTATGCCAAGCTTGACATAGTTTTAGTTACATCTTATGCCATCCTATACTCAATGTATCTCGTGTTTATGATTCACTACGAGGTGTCTGTCACGAAGTGGATTTAAGTTTAGAGTTTGTCTGAGTATGGAGACAAGACACTAGTTATGAGAAAGTCTGAGAAGATAGATTTAGATGAGAATGACGGTGAATGTGGAATGATGAGACTTATAGCTTCGAGGGTGAGAACCGAGATTGACTCTCCCTCGCCACTTGTGACCTCTGTACTGGCTACTGCCTCACCACCTCTGACTACCCTAAGGAGATAAGGTTTCACTAACATCCACAGACACAACTATACAGACAAGCATATAAGTACAGTATAGTTATAGAGAAACTGATCCAGTGTACATTTTATAATTTTATGAAACAACAAAATAATCCACAGTAAAAATAATAAAAAGTGCGAGTTCGCACCACCTGGGAAAAAGAACAACTTCAAATGAAAGACAAATTAAAATAAATTCCCACACACTCTTTCACTCTTGCATAACATACTACTAAACCCAACTAACTAAAATAAACCAATATACCAGGTGGGGGTCTCTAACTTAAGAGCCGCCTTCCCTAACTATCCTATTATTTATCTCTAAAGAACTGTCCTGCTGCAGACGTATAACTAAATGTCTACACAAATATGAAGTGCACTCTGATGTCCTACACAGCTAACCACTGTACCACAAGCACTGATACCCTAACGAACCTTCTTCTGTGCTAGCTCAGAGGCTGTCCTAACCAAACTTTCTAACTCTCTAACTTAACTCTCCCCTCTGCTTCTGCTCAGTGTCTTTCCGACACTACCGTCTTCTGCTGAGTGGCATCTCCATTACGCCCCTCTTCTCATTAGCATTCGGAAAGGAATTATTTCCCTTTCTTCTTTCCAGACTACTGCTGCTGATGACTTGGGTATTAAGAATGAGGTACTTGACTGCTGATGAAATTTCTTTCAAATGCTCAGTTACCCCTCTTCGGGTTTAGGACAAACGGCTTTATTATGGCCGGATTAAACAACAACACCAAGCAACGCGCCGATTTGATGTGTTATAATGAGCTAAGAGCTCCGGGTTTTAAGAAAACCCATTCCCGCTGAAGGATGTGCTTCACTGCATGAGAACTTTGTTCTTTCACTGGTGCAGACGTACTGGGCGCCGGGATTACCGCGTCGCCAGTTCTTGTCAACTATGGCGCTGTCTCGAACCTTCTACTCCTGAGAAGGCAAATTACCGGAGTAAGTTGTAGGGCAGTTTACACCCTCCCTATGTGCCATGACAATGCTGTAAAACGAAAAAATATACAACAACTATTCAACACATCAAAATATTCTCATACCTAACACATAAACACTTAAAATTCCTCTACTCCCCCACACAAGCTAAGCACAGTGATAAACAAATATTCCTACCCAAGGGTCAACTAATTTACAGTCCCTCCTATCTCCTCCCGCTTCAACGTAACAAGCTGTCTGTTATGTGAACTCCCAGACACAGGCTGACCTAAATCTTTTGTGCCGTCTGGCCCTCAGACGTCACAACATTTCATTCACCACAAGCTAAAATTCCCCGGTATAAGTTCCCCGGCCCTACTTTTTTTTCGAGCTGACCCGGGATGGTATCCATTAACACAATTATATATACACACCATCTAGGAATTATTAAAGTCCATCTCACCCTTTGGCTTCTGACTACATGTCATAGATTTTTGATAGGTATTTATGATCGATTTTGGTCCCGTCTGAATAGAACTAGAACAGGTGGTAACTCAGTGAGAGATAAGGTACAGAAAATAGATTTCACGAGTGAAATGGTGAAAGGTAGAGTCTGTCCCTAAATTTGAGAAGATACTCTAGTCCAGCCTATCTCTACAACAGGAATCTGTTGATCAGACAGTCTACTTTCTAGATATATTAATATATATATCAACCACTCACATACACCCACACAAACAAGAGACGACTATTAGACGCACAAATGTGAACACTATATTAAATGGAGTAGGGATATTGGGACAAGCTGACCGACACGGTTAATAAGTTTTATGTTAATTTTATTTATCATAAAGAACTTCACAACATTTATCAAAATATCTAAACATAAAAATCATAGGTTACAAAATTTATAAGGAATAGACCCATAAGTGTAACCCCCCCCCCCCCCCCCCTCTCTGTTGAGACAAGATCCCATTAGAAGAAGTTATTAAAGGTCAAACAGATTTGCGTTATGGTCTAGAAGTTGCCTATGCTGTAAAGAACAGAGTTTCTCAGTTAATCTATTCTGAAATGAACAGTATTAGCAAAACATAAGAAAGGCACAACAAAGTGAGTATATTAGTTATACAAATTTAAGAATTATTCATTCCTTCTTTCTCTCGCTCTGACAAACATGTGATCACATTTCATTCTCACTTACCAAATAAGTGCTTTCACCACATCTAGAACATATCTCCATGATACATCCACAAATCCAAGGTTGGGTTATTTGGCGAAACCAGCCCCAGTTTCTCCAAGACTGATTAATTCTCTTATTGGGAAATGCTTGCTTCGTTACTGTTACTAGGATTCTGTTTATGACACATCAATGAGTCCAGGTAGGAAATTACTTAAGAGATTTAATGGTCACAGTGTCAGTAGCTGATAAATTTGATACTAGAAGGAAATGTCAGGTATTAAAATCTCTCAGGATCAAGAATCCTCATCACACCACAAATGGTTGATAGTCGGAAAATGTCAATGTTTGATTATTTCGCCACAACGGGCTGAATGTATATAAAAATTGGGAAAAAGAAATCTGGATAGCTCTAAGCCCAGTGTTGCGAACAGAATCCGCTTGCACTAACCTTGTCTGGTAGTCAAGGGGATGTAACTCGTTAATAACTGGGTCTACTTTTTAACCTTGGTTATTACCTGTTCTTGTGACTTAAACTGCCGTTCTATTCTTAGACCGACGGCAGGCAGTTCTCCTTGTATGGTCAGAAATCTTAAAGATTTCTTGGAATGCTTTCCAACCTGTATTGAGTTTTATTCCCTATCCTTATAAGGCGCGTTTATTCGCATCTTTCTGGGTATGTGCCCGTTTGCGGGTCGCCTGATTTGAACTGAGGTTGCCGGGGGCTTCTGCGCATGTCCAGAACTGTGGGTGGTTTTGGAAATGATTTCCGTCCAAAAGTGTACCGTAGATTTTCATGCAGAGCAGACCGTTTTGATATGTCTGTGATCTGTGGTTGGGATATTGGCTATCCTCATGTGTGTTAGCTTGGCTAACGAGGATTCCCTTTGATGATTCTACTTGCCTGGAGGCATATATGTGTGTGGTGATATTTCTGAACGAAGGTAACTGAGCTCTTATTATCAATATGTACAGTCTGCTAAGATTCTGACATTGTCGCACCATCTTCACGCAGTGAGAGCCCCCTTTCTACTAGGAAATTCACCAGGTATCTTCATACCTTAAAGTTATATGATTCGGGTCACCCTAGACCCAGAGAACAGTTCCTTTACTCATATAAACTTCGCTATGTTAGCGTCTATACCTTTTCTGGAGGCTAGGCTTAGGTACGCCTACAAAAGGTCAACCTGAACGGTACTCATAACCCGCCATGTTCGTATGGTCCGTGGTAGAACTATGTACGCCCTTGATTTACTAATATCAGGGTGGATTTGATTACACTCTTGGAGTGTTGCTATGGAGCTGATATTATTGTAAGCGATAGTCAGGAAGATCGACTTACTGATTCCTGTACGATCTACTGATGAAATTATTATTATGCCTGTTGCTGTATCCTACATTGACTGTGACCTATGTTCATCCATGTAAACGTAACCGTCGTTGTGGCGTCTTAATAAATGATCATAAAACGTCACCAGCAGTTAAAAGCTTATATGACTTCCTTCCTGTGAGTCAGTGACGTCCTATGTGGACTGTATCTTCATTTGTACCTACATCTTACCTACATCAAGCATACATACCAGACAAGACACCCTACTACACAACCTGCAACATCCATGGTGTCTAAGGAGGACCAGTATGGGCTTTCCAGCATTACAACTGTAACAGTCCCAGCATAGCTCATTACATCTGGTAAAACAGCCTTCTACATTTGGTGGCCATAAGCTGGTTTGATCTGGTGCCAGCATACACGGGGTCCCTTACCCGCTACATTCTACAGTCGACAGTCAACATACAACAATATCTTCAAGACATCTACATTTACAGAATCCTGATAGTACTCGGCGTTGCCCGGTAGCTCGTTTGAAATTACAACTTTTGCCTGAGCCTGATTCAAGAAAAGTGACAGTACCCGGCGTTGCAGCATACATTGCCAGTTGTAACGTTCCTTCGAAGGTCAAGTACCGGGATAATCGATTTGTTTTTGGATAAGAAGGCCAAGTTCCGAAACAACACTACCAGTACTACATCAGAAGCTGAAGTTTGTACCATCGTCTTAGCAGTTTCGATGCAAGTTCAGATGTGCTATCAACGTTGGATCTTCAATCCTTAGAATGCTGATTGCCACCTGTCTGTTGCTGTGCTGATGATTGGATTTGCATAAGTTAAGTGGCCTGTTTTGTTTGTGAACTGTGCCCTTATACTTGTACTGAGCCTTCTGTATTCTCATTCTTTTGTTATATGTTACATGTTATATGTTATTTGTTTATATTTCACGGGTTTTCGGTTGGGCGGTGTCTCCTTTAGAACATACCACGTGACAGAGGTCTTCTATTGAGAGCGTTTTCTTTAAGGACTCTGCAAATTTCCTTTGCGAAATTTGCTAGCGACTTTAGTTGCTATATTTATTTAGTTGTGACGAAATGTGCAGTTTTGTTTTCGGTATTTTTTCGCATTCTTTAGTTTTGTTTTGATTTGTTTGTATTTGTAGGTCTCCCCTTTCTATTATTTAGTTCTATACAACTTTATATTTATACACTGTGGTGTCATGTGTTTTGTTTCATTTTTCGCAGATATCATCACATTCTTTGTGATATTTTCTTTACTTTTTGCTGTTCATTTTAGTTGATTTCTGCGAATGTTTTCGTATTGTTTTTGATCTTTGTTCATTGTTTATATTGTTGTTAGTTATCATTCACTATTAGCTGTGTAATATGCTGATGATAAATAACTGGTGAATAGTGTTATGCACTATTAGCTGTGAAGTGCACCTATGATAAAGAATTGACTGATGATATTGTTATAAAGTTCATAACACAAGTTCTTTGCCAAAGACTTGTTTCCCACAGAGATTGGGGTAATGTGATGTTATTATACAAGTGCTTGATTTAAGACTTGTTACCATTAAGATTGAAATAAGATAGTTAATTATTTCAGGTTTTTGTGACTCATATTGTTAGACAATATGTCTACACTTGAGTACTTTATTGAGCAAGGGAAATCCCTTGGCAAGACTGGTGATAAATTGGAAGAGTATGCAAATACTCAATGGACTAAAGCACTAAAGTCTGAGGAGAAAAGACAAAAAGAGGAAAATAAAAGATTAGACAGAGAAGCTGAGCAAAAGAAGATAGATGCTGAGAATCTGAGACTGCAGATGCAGTCAGATGAAAGAAAATTCCATATGGAAATGGAAAAACAGAAAAGAGAAGCTGAAGCTGAGGAGAGAAAAATCCAGCTACAATTGGAGGCTGAAAATAAAAGACTAGAGAAAGAGGCTGAAAATAAAAGACTAGAGAAAGAGGCTGAAAATAAAAGACTACAAGCCGAGGCTGAAGAGAAAAAGTTACAAAGAGAGGCTGAGGCTGAAGAAAGAAGGTTACAAAGAGAGGCTGATGAGAGAAAAGCAAAAATGGAGCATGAAGAAAAACTCTTAGCTTTAGAGTTGGAGAAGTTGAAATTGATGAACATGGGTAATGCTCATGATCCCAATAAGGTGTCAGATAAGTCTAATGCTAGTACTTTTAAGATTAAACTACCAGCATTCAGTCCTTCTAGTGATGACATAACGTTCTATCTGGACAGATTTGAACGATCATGTAGAACACATAACATAGACAAATCACTATATGTTGATCAATTGTCAAATATATTAAAAGGTGAAGCTCTGAGTATGCTAAGCATGGTGGATGAACCTGACAAGAACAATTATGACGTTGTCAGGGCCGCTTTGTTAAAGAAATATCAGCTTAACGAAGACGGCTATCGTCTACAATTTAAAAACATGTTACCTGAAAATGGAGTTGAATTCTCCGAGTTTATTGCAAAAATACGTCTCACTTTTACACGTTGGGTTGAGCTGTCTAAGACAGAACATACTTTTGAAGCACTAATGGACTTAATACTTAGAGACAAAGTCATGTCTTCTGTCAATGAGTCTTTTCTTGCTTTCCTTCATGAGCGTAAACCTAAAACCATAAAAGAAATGGAAGAATTCTGTTGCCAATATGTCACTGCGCACCCTCACATAACCATTAGTAACTCTAAAGTGAAAGAAGGTTTGCCAGTTGCTTCGGCAGCACCATATGGTCCAAACTTTGTTCGTAAATACCAAGGTACTCAACAAAATTTTGATAGGAAGAGTAACCGTAATTATGCTCAGAATTATGGCAATCAATCTCATGGTGATTCTTCTTCGAAGAACTGGAGACGAGCTGACAGTCCTCGTTATTGTCCTCCTAATAATTATAGACATTTTAGAAGAGGCTATAATAATAGAGGCTCTTCCTCGCGGAGGCCTCAAAAAAATTTAATAGATGTTCTCATCAATGTGGACATGATAATAATAACTATGGAAACTGGAGTTCAAACCAGGATAACAGTTACAATAGAGAACACAATGATAACTTCAGAGGTAATAATGGTCGCGGTAGATCTCAATATTAAAAAAAAGAGATATCAACAAGCAAACTCTGTACAACAAGAATCTCAGGGAGCCTGTAATCAGGTTGTTGATAATAAAAACTCTGACGCTGTCACATGTTCTGCCTTTGACTTTGGGAGAGCAAACAAATGCCCCCAATGCAGTACTTTGTTCGAACTGACTACCGTAACTACTTTAAGCTGTGGTCACCCTCTTCCCGCTCTTCCTGCTGCAGTTGCGCATAACGGGAGAGGTTCTCTGATCCTACATAAGGGTCTAGTAAATAATAATCTGGTCTCAGTCCTTTTTGATTCTGGATGCACCACTATTGGTGTTAGACAATCGCTTGTAGATCCATCTTGTGCTACAGGAAGGGTTATTAAATGTGTCACATTTGGTGGCACTCTAGAAAAATATCCTACTGCTGTAATTCGCATTGCCACTCCTTTCTTTACTGGAGATGTGCATGCTTGTCTCTTACCTAATCCTATTGCGGACCTTATTATCGGTCGTATTCACGGAGTTAGGGAATGTACCCCACAGCAGATTGCTGCTTGGGAAGATCATAATATGCAAGCTACCAATGCGGTGGTTACAAGAGCACAAGCTCTACAGACACCTCAAACTTCATTGCCTAGTAATAATGAAGTGCATAGCCAAGATAGTCACTTGATTATTTCTCGTGACTCTTTCATAAAATTACAAGAAGAAGATCCTTCTCTAAAGAGATTCTTCATTCTAGCAAAAAAAGGTGATCCAAATCAAAATACAAATCGTAAATCTTGGATTACTGTGAAGAACGGCGTACTTGTACGTATGGTACAAGAATCGACTACGTCTGCACATTCTCAAATTCTTGTTCCTAAGAGTATGAGATTGCAAATATTGCAACATGCTCATGACTCACAATGTGCTGGACATATGGGTTTTTCCCGTACAAAGTCGAGAGTCCTTGTGGCTTTCTTTTGGCCTTTTGTGAACAAGGACATATGTATTTACTGCCGATCTTGCAAAGTATGTCAGGAGGTCAAATCTAGAGGACCACGACATGCTGCGCCTATCCAGGCTGCTGACATCCCTATTCGGCCATTTCAGAAAATGGCAATAGATATTATTGGCCCTTTTAAGATCAAGTCGGCCAGAAGACATCAATTTATTCTTACATGTGTCGATATGTGCACACGTTGGCCAGAGGCTATACCTCTTAAGAGCATTTCCACTGCCGATATCGCAGACGCTCTTTGGCTGATATTTTCTCGTTTGGGTTTCCCCAGAGAAATATTGTCAGACCATGGCACTCAACTGATATCTGACACTATGTCACAAGTAATGTCCACCTTACACATTAAAAGATCTCTCAGTAGTATCTATCACCCAATGTCTAATGGGTTAGTTGAGTGTTTGAATAGAACACTCAAGACTTTACTTGGTAAGATAATGGAAGATCATCCTCAAGATTGGGACAGGGTTTTACCCGCGGCTCTCTTTGCTTATAGAGAGGTCCCTAATGAACACACAGGATTTTCTCCCTTTGAACTTGTCTTTGGCGCGCGACCGCACGGCCCTATGTCTTTACTCCACGATCTTATCACTGCCAATGATATTAGCGATGACACACAATCTTCATATGAGTATGTCATTGCTCTGAGGCAAAAGATCATTGAGGCATGCAAACTAGCAACTTCTTCATCAGAAATTGCTAAAGAAAAGGCAAGGCAGTTTGCAAATAAGAATAGATGTCTACGACAACTTTGTCCTGGTGACAAAGCATTCGTCCTACTCCCTAGTAGGGAAAATAGACTTCTTATTGCATGGAAGGGTCCGTATACAATAGTCTCAAGAATTTCCGATGTTGACTATGTTGTCGATATTGATGGAAAGCATAAAACTTTCCATATCAACATGCTGACGGAATTTCATGAACGTCCAGACTATTTGCTGCCTATTTTCCAGGCGAAGGACGATTCTCCAGTACCTCATGGTCATTATTCATCCCTGTCAGTAATACAGGATGAGGAGACTACTTTTTCTGATGTCAATCTTCCTATTCCTGTGGTCCCAATACATTCCACGGAATCTTGGAAAAACGTTACTATTTCTCCTAATTTTTCCGCTGAGGAACATCGACAAGTCTCTTCGATGTTACAAACATTCCAGGATGTCCTAACTGATATCCCTGGACACACACATGTCATAGAACATGACATAAATCTTACTGACAAGAATCCTATTAGGGTTAGACCTTATCCTATCCCTATTCACTTTCAATCACAAGTCGAAAAGGAATTAGATGAAATGATTCAATTAAACATAATTGAACCATCGACTTCACCATATTCTTCTTCCATGGTTATTGTCCGGAAGAAAGACAAGAACATACGCATTTGCGTTGATTATTGCAAATTGAATCAAGTCACAAAGTTCAATGCTGAACCGATGCCTTTATTAGAAGATCTACTTATTAGGCTTTCTAATTCTAGATTCTTCACTAAACTTGACTTGTCTAAAGGTTATTGGCAAGTGCCTTTAGCAGATCGTGCCAAACCTCTTACTGCTTTCTCAACACCCAGGGGTTTGTTTCAATGGAATGTTATGCCTTTCGGCCTTATGAACGCCCCTGCGACTTTCGTACGCATGATGCGTCAAATTCTTTCACATCGTTCAGATGTCATTGCATACTTAGATGATATCTGTCTCTTCAGTGATTCCTGGGAAGATCACCACTTGGGTTTATATGAATTACTGTCTTTGCTACGCGAGCATAATTTGACAGCGAAACCCTCTAAAGCCTATATTGGGTTTGGTGAAATCTCTTTCCTGGGTCATCGTGTTGGTCATGGTCTTTTGAAGACAGAAGACCACAATACGTCTAAAATACTGAACATCTCTGTACCTAAGACGAAAAAACAAGTTCGTAGTCTCTTGGGTTTAGTTCAATTTTATGGGAGATTCATTCCAAATCTATCTTCAATTATGGCACCCCTTTCAACGGTGTTGAAGAAAGGATCGCCTAATCTGGTTCGTTGGTCTCAAGAATGCCAATCTTCCTTGGACCAGATTAAGAATATATTCTCATCTCCTCCCATCTTAAGATTACCTACTCTTGATAGGACTTTTGTTCTTAGGCGTGATGCTTCATCCACTGGGATCGGGGCAGCACTTATGCAGGAGTATTCAGAAACTCTGCATCCTGTAATGTACATTTCTAGGAAACTAAATCCGGCAGAGAGGAATTATTCGGTTCTAGACCGTGAGTTATTGGCTATGGTTTGGTCAATTCTCAAATTACAGAGATTCCTTCTGGGCGCGCATTTTATTCTAGAAACTGACCAAAAAGCTCTTACAGCTATTCAGACTAAGAACTTGAAGAGTTTGAGATCCACTCGATATGCCATTGCTCTTCAACCTTTTCACTTCACGGTACGAGCTATCCGTGGTTCGGATAATGTGATGGCAGACATTCTGTCTAGATGCCCACATGATTCCAACTAATATTTCTGTCCTATATTTCCAGATATACTACGGATCCATAACACTCCTATATTATAAACATACATTAGCACACCTGTCCTCACTTTATGTGAACTCATGCTATTGTGCATTGTCATTTTCTTCGTCTGTTACCGTCTTTGGTATAACAGAGGAAGGCTAAGTAGGCAATATAAGGGCCTAAAGTTCACTCGGCCACAATTATTAATAATAATGTATTGTATATTAGGAATCCTAATGGTTGTTAAATAGGATTATATTGGTTGTATTTTCTCAGCAAGTCACTGATGTTCTGAGAAGATACCTTACTCCTTGTCATACAAGATGAATTATGAAGTGCTTACTTACCCTTGGAACGACAGAAGATGTGTTCCGTTAGTCTTTGACCTGATGCTTCTTCGATCATCGACTCTTGTATAATATATTATAATATTTACATGCTTAGATAAATGTGCTATTTCCTTTAACATATGTACATCTCGATAAGGCGGTACTAGAATAATATCACCGCTATTTTCATAATGCTTTATTGTTATTACATTTGCATATATATGTATATATATATATAACTTGTACTTACATGCTAGCGTGACCAGCTATGTGATGTATATTGGTAGCACCTCCCCGATATATATATATATTTATGGAGAAAGATTTTTCTCTAATGAGATATATTCTCACATAACACTCTATGTGTTGATTTAGCCTCATGTTAGGTAGTTATCTATTTGTCCGCGCATCATTTGTGCGTTTTTGAGCTGCTTCTAGCTCTTGGATATTTTTTTTAAAAAAATGTTTCTTTTTTTTTTTTATCGGGAGGTCGCGGTAGTATGTTGCGAACAGAATCCGCTTGCACTAACCTTGTCTGGTAGTCAAGGGGATGTAACTCGTTAATAACTGGGTCTACTTTTTAACCTTGGTTATTACCTGTTCTTGTGACTTAAACTGCCGTTCTATTCTTAGACCGACGGCAGGCAGTTCTCCTTGTATGGTCAGAAATCTTAAAGATTTCTTGGAATGCTTTCCAACCTGTATTGAGTTTTATTCCCTATCCTTATAAGGCGCGTTTATTCGCATCTTTCTGGGTATGTGCCCGTTTGCGGGTCGCCTGATTTGAACTGAGGTTGCCGGGGGCTTCTGCGCATGTCCAGAACTGTGGGTGGTTTTGGAAATGATTTCCGTCCAAAAGTGTACCGTAGATTTTCATGCAGAGCAGACCGTTTTGATACGTCTGTGATCTGTGGTTGGGATATTGGCTATCCTCATGTGTGTTAGCTTGGCTAACGAGGATTCCCTTTGATGATTCTACTTGCCTGGAGGCATATATGTGTGTGGTGATATTTCTGAACGAAGGTAACTGAGCTCTTATTATCAATATGTACAGTCTGCTAAGATTCTGACATTGTCGCACCATCTTCACGCAGTGAGAGCCCCCTTTCTACTAGGAAATTCACCAGGTATCTTCATACCTTAAAGTTATATGATTCGGGTCACCCTAGACCCAGAGAACAGTTCCTTTACTCATATAAACTTCGCTATGTTAGCGTCTATACCTTTTCTGGAGGCTAGGCTTAGGTACGCCTAAAAAAGGTCAACCTGAACGGTACTCATAACCCGCCATGTTCGTATGGTCCGTGGTAGAACTATGTACGCCCTTGATTTACTAATATCAGGGTGGATTTGATTACACTCTTGGAGTGTTGCTATGGAGCTGATATTATTGTAAGCGATAGTCAGGAAGATCGACTTACTGATTCCTGTACGATCTACTGATGAAATTATTATTATGCCTGTTGCTGTATCCTACATTGACTGTGACCTATGTTCATCCATGTAAACGTAACCGTCGTTGTGGCGTCTTAATAAATGATCATAAAACGTCACCAGCAGTTAAAAGCTTATATGACTTCCTTCCTGTGAGTCAGTGACGTCCTATGTGGACTGTATCTTCATTTGTACCTACATCTTACCTACATCAAGCATACATACCAGACAAGACACCCTACTACACAACCTGCAACATCCATGGTGTCTAAGGAGGACCAGTATGGGCTTTCCAGCATTACAACTGTAACAGTCCCAGCATAGCCCATTACATCTGGTAAAACAGCCTTCTACATTTGGTGGCCATAAGCTGGTTTGATCTGGTGCCAGCATACACGGGGTCCCTTACCCGCTACATTCTACAGTCGACAGTCAACATACAACAATATCTTCAAGACATCTACATTTACAGAATCCTGATAGTACTCGGCGTTGCCCGGTAGCTCGTTTGAAATTACAACTTTTGCCTGAGCCTGATTCTTGCCGTCTTGTGGTAGACCTTGGACGTCCTGACCTGCGTTATTCTGCGACACTGCCGGTTGCATTATAATGATCACGCAGAGTTTGTATGACAGAGTGGGCAACTCCTAATCTCCTAGCAACTTCTCGCAGCCCTACATCATCCTGCAGCCATGCCATCGCTCTCCATCTGTCAACATTGGTCAAGCGTCTTAGCTGAGCCATGGCTAAAATGGTAAATGTTACAAACATACCCATTGCCCGTTCCTTTCGAAAAGTGGGTGAAATGTGTTCACCATAGTCACGACTTGCACGTGAAAAGCAAATTTCAGCAATGTTATCAACAGGCTTTGCCATAGGAAGCATTTTCAAACATGCATTATTTCCCTTTCCACCACGTACATTTGATTGACCTTGGAGGTACACACACGTAACACAGATTTGATTTATTGTCAGATTAACAAACATTGTTTAAGCATGCAACAAAATGCAACACAACTTGTTTGACTGAGTGTTCTGGTTTTAAAAAAAACAGCATAGTTGAAATGACCTAAAAATTGAAAGTGGCCTTTAACTTTTTTTGAGCAGTATATTTACAAGGTTATTTACAAATATATACAAGGTTGTACTTGGGAAAGTACGCAAGATAAAGAATTTCTGGAATCACAAGAAATCGCAGTTTTATTGGGGAGAGGTCATGCCAAGACCTTGGACTGTTTTGAAAACGTTAATGCCAAACGACATACACGGCATATTCAATTGAAGTCGCTTATCATGAATCTGATTGCCTAAATACATCTCCAGATTATCGTCTTTATATATTGCTATCACAAGGAGTTTTGATGAATCTTTTCACTACGACGCCATTGCACGGTAAATTTCTGTCAAGAACCGTTACAGCAAGGTCACCTTAACGGACTCTACCATCTTGAATTAAACTTACTAGTGGACATTTATTATATGAATAACAACTATCTTAACATGAATCGTGAGGATCGGTACGGTATCCATAACAAGTCTTTCAAGCCTGATGTCACATCAAGTCTCTGATGTCCGAGAAATCATTTCGTTTGTCTGCAACATGCAAGAAGGTAGATTAAATCGTTTGCATACATCATCAAACAGATTTGCTGACCACATCGATTTCGTTATCAGGATCGTGTAACGTCTTGAACAGGACTCTCAGACGTTGTTTTGGAACTCAGACTTTACATTCTTTCGTTGACCCTGGTGTACTTCATAGATTCAAAGCTACTTTGCGAGGATAAATGCTTCTTGTCTACAGCGAGGATTGGCGGTCGTGGATTTTTTATTCAGATAAGTGAATATATGTTGTGTAATGTCATGGTCTCCAGTTCTAAAAATGTCAGGTACATCTTGTTTTGTGTATCTTTTATGTTTTCTGTTTTCTTGTGGGCGGATGGTGGGAACGACACTCAATTATATCCTTGGATGAATTCAGTTGTCGTCGTTCTTTAGATTTTGATTGTATTGATCTCTTTCAGGGATTCAGCATTCAGTGCTGTCGTATTTCCGCTCTGAATGAGATTAATATTTTCTTAGTTGTTTAGCTGTGTTGTCAAGTAACATACTGTCATGTATTTCTTATTTAGTTCAGTATGGTTATGTTCGTACCCGTAGGTCTTCTCTGACTTTCTTTTTATTATGTACATCAGTTCTATGTGATTGTATCTCGTCCTGTACCGTTCATCGGCAGTGGAAACAGTTGTTTTATTATATTGCAGAATTTTATGACTTTTTACACTGTTGTCTTTTTCCTTAGTTGCTTCTGGCCTTGTCTTTTGGTCCTTTGTCTAATGTGATATTATGGCATGCTTTTACATAGGTATTAATTGCAGTATTTATTACTTGCTGGTGATTATATTATATTGCTATTTGCTGATAAGTTATATATAAGAGTATTACAACTACGTTGGTAGAGTAGTTGGTAAGTATCATATACTTCATAGACAAGTATATCACACAAAATGACTTACGACTGTGTATACAGTTGGGTTTGGAAAAAGGTTTGATTTACCTTACGACTAAGTATAGTCGTTTAGCTACAAGTGGGAGAGATATACATTTTGCATATTTATCACATTACTCCTTGATTCCATTATGGCTGACTTTGTAAAACTTAAAGCAGGATTTATACAAAATGGAAAGGACTTTGGTTTCTCAGGCGATGATCTTATAGACTATGTAAATAAAGAAGTAGCTGAATACAAAGAAAGAGAAGAAAATAGAGAAGAGAGAGAGAGAAAAGAAAAAATAGAAGAGAGAGAGAGAAGAAAAAAGAGAAGATAGAGAGAGAGAAGAGAGGGAACATGAAAGAATGGAGAGAATTCGTTTGGCAGAAATTGCTGCAGAACAGGCGAAATTTGAAAGAGAAAAAACTTTTGAGTTAGAAAAATTACGTTTACAGTCTTCTGGTACAAGGGAAGCTGATGGTAAGGGATCGTCTAAGATAATTAATTTAAAATTGCCAACTTTCTCACCATTGCATGATGACATAGGGTTCTATATTTTGAGATTTGAATCACGGGTTACGGCTTTAAATTTACCTAAGACTTTGTGGCTGAACATTTTGTTGGGTTACTCACAGGTGAAGCTTTACAAATATTCTTTAGCATTGCCAATGAGAAAAAAGAAGACTATGAATCCATAAAAGCGGTATTCCTTCGCAAATATTGTTTGGACGAAGAAGGATTTCATCTAAAATTTAAATCTATGATTCCCGTTGAGGGTAAAGATTTTGAAGACTTTGTGTGTTAACAGATGGATCGAACAATCAAATATTACTAAATCTTTAGAGGGTATATGTGTTGTCTTCTTAAGAGACAAAATTTTATCTGCTGTAAATTCGGAAATTGTCTCATTCCTTTAAGAAAAGAAGCCTACGAGTGTAGGAGAGATGGAAAAATTAGCTCAACAATTTTCGGTCGCACACCCAAACTTGTCTTTAAGCAAAACGAGGGTCCTGGAAACTTTGCCTGCGTGTGCAGCTACTCATGACAGATCACGCACTCGTAGCATGGACCGGCGGTATAGGGAAGACTATCAAAACTCATACAGAGGTAGATATAATTTCCATCATAATCGCTCGTCCTCACGGGATGGAGAGAGGCGAAACTTTAACCATAATAATAATAATTCATGGCACAGAAATAAAAAATATGCACATAATAATTACAATAACAAACATCATGTCTCACCACCATCGCGTAATGATTCTTCTCGCACAGACAATAAAGGGTACTATCGCTCTGACCGTCTAGTGGATCGGAGAGGACCACATTTTTCTAGAAGTCAAGGTAGAACAAGATCACAAGCTCATGCTTGTCAGATTAAGGTTGATAAGGGTAATAATGACAATAATGAGAATAACACTCACGCCAATGCATGTAATTTTGATCTTGAAAATAGTAGTAATTGCACAGAATGTATGACGCTATTTCAACCTGGGTCGACACCACGCCTGAGATGTGGACATGCCCTGCCAGTTTTAGCCTTACAGGACAGGGTTGGCTCCCTCGTCATCCATAGGGGTTTTGTATTTGACAGTCCTGTTTCAATATTACGTGACAGCAGATACACTACCATTGGCCTAAGGAAGGCACTAATTCCTTCTTCTTGCTTTACTGGGAATTCAGTAAAGTGCGTAACTTTCGGTGGAACTGTAGAATGTTACCCACTGGCAGATGTGGAAATAGACACTCCTTTCTTTTCTGGAAAAGTTAGAGTGTGTAGTCTCGATTGACTTTGTTGTGATTTGATTATAGGTAATATAAAGGAAATTAAAGAATGTTCTGAACAGGATATTCTTAATTGGGAGAGAAATCATCCTTCCTTTGCTAATGCTAGAGCACAACAAGCTGCAGAAACAATTGAATTAAATTCTTCTATTCACACACAACTCAGTGCAACTTGTCATTACATTGACAAAATTATATGTATTGCTCAACAACAACAAGATTCTTCTTTGGGACATTTATTCCCATTAGCTAATGCTAGAAACCCAACAAAGTATGTCAATAAATATACACATGATAACAAAACAAAAGTCTCTTTTCGAGGGAGTTATAATTTCCCTCCAGCCAGTGCTTCATATCGGAAGCATGGTTGTTATGATGGTTCATGGAGGCGACATGCCAGGGACATTGATATTGATTTGTCAGATCATTGTATGTCTAGTAGGAATACATTTACCGCATCGCACAATCTGAACGTGCATATTTCCTGCACACGGCTGATGTTCTTTATACGCATCTTTTTCCTGTGCGTAATTCTATGCGCATTTGTTTTCTTTTGTCTTAATCTCGATTCGCATGAAGCTATTTGTCTTACGAATGGGTCTTCTTGTTTGTATTATTGTCTCAATGTTAGATTGGTGCACGATTTAGCACCACGCGTCTGGTTACATTTTTTCGGAAGCTTACTTCATTTGTTCAGATATATATTCTTCTTCTTTGATCCTTAGCCGCCGACCGTCAAAGCAGTCAGTGGCCATCATGCCTAGTGGCGTCTTGTAGGGCAACAACAAATTGATTCCACTTTGCTCGGTCGGCGGCCATCCTTCGTACAGTGCCCCAACTCTGGTTCATTCTTTGCATCTCTGCCTCCACAGTCCTCTGTCAGGTTGTTTTTGGTCGGCCTCTCTTTCGTTTTCCTTCAGGGGTCCAATGCATAGCTGTTCTTGTGATGGAATCGGGGTCTCTTCTGAGGACATGGCCAACCCAGCTCCAGCGTCTGCCAGCTATGATGGTGTGCATGTCCTCTTGCTTGCTATGAGTAAGCAGATCTTGGTTGGTGATGGTATTCGGCCAAAAGATTCGGTGAATTTTTCTTAGGCATGTTGTGTGAAAAGAGGACAATTTCAACATTTCCTTCTCTGTAACTCTCCAGCATTCCGCACCATAGAGAAGCACAGAAAGCACACAGCTCTGATATAATCTTAATTTTGTGCTTGTGCTGTATTGAGAGGACTTCCAGATGTTGTTTAGGCTAATAAAGGCTGTTCTTGCCTTATTCATTCTGATGTTTATGTCTTTGCCTGCCCCGCCGTCTGGTGTTACTATGCATCCTAGGTATGTGAAGGTGTCTGTCTGTACCAGTTTCTGATTCCTTACTGATATGGGCTCAGGGTTGCTCACATTGAGCGTCATGACCTCTGACTTCTATAAATTGATCTTCAAGCCCACCTGCTGGGTAAACTTATTAAGTCTATCCGTTTTTTCCTGGATGTGTTGATGTGAATGTGCTAGTAGTGCAATGTCATCTGCATATTCCAGATCTTCCAATGTAGAAAATGTAGTCCATCTTATTCCTCTTGGACTGCCCTCTGTTGTCTGGCGCATCACCCAATCTATGACTGTTAAAAATAGAGTGGTTGATAAGGGGCATCCCTGTCGTACTCCTGTCTTCACCTCAAAAGTTAGGTTGCTCTGCCCAACACTACACGTAAAGTTGGCATAGAGGCTTTTTATGATTGACACTATGCAGCTTGGAATTCCATAAGCCCTCAGTATTTTCCATAAACTGTCCCTATGTATGCTGTCAAAAGCCTTTTCAAAATCAACGAAATTAATGTACAGCTGTCTTTGCCATTCTGAGCACTGCTCTATAATGTTCCTGAGAATGAATATATGATCTACACATCTTCTGTTCTTTCTAAATCCTGCTTGTTCTTTCCTCAGTTTGTGGTCTACTGCTTTTGAAATTCTCTGTATAATTATCCTGCCTAATATTTTGCTGGGAACTGAGAGAAGAGTGATTCCTCTCCAATTATTGCAGTCTGCAAGATCTCCCTTCTTGGGCAATTTGACAATTATTCCTTTGTTCCACTCTGATGGTGTTGTCCCCGTTTTCCAGACTTGTGCAAATAGTGGTTCTAATAGTTCTGCTGCTAGCTCAGGGTCTGTCTTAAATAGCTCTGCATTTAAGTTATCATGGCCAGGAGCTTTTCCGTTCTTTAACCCTTTGATTGCTGTGAAAATTTCTTCTTTTCGTGGAATGTCTGTATTTACATCTAGATCGTTTTCAGCCTCAGGAACATTCAATTGTGTCTCTGGTGGTTCATTGTTCAGAGTTTCTCTGAAGTGCTCTGCCCATCTTGTTTCCTGTCCCTCTGCTGTCGTGATGAGATTTCCTTGCTTATCTCTTACTAATGTAATATTGTTTGCACCTCGTTTTCCGCTGGTGAATTTAGTTATTTTGTATACTGTGCTTTGTTCATTTCTCAGTGCTGCCTCTTCTGCCTGTCTTGCAAGATCGTCTAGGAAATTCCTTTTGTTGGCTCGGGTTTGGCGTTTAACTTCCTTGTCCAGCTGACTGTACTGTTCGCTATATAGTTGCTTTAACCTGGGGGACTTCGCTTCTGTTTTCTTTCTTTTCATTTCCCCTCTCAGTGTTATGGTGTCTAATGTTTCTGGTGTTATCCAGTCTTGCTTCTTCCTTTCCTGGAATCCCAAGCATGATTTGCTGCTTTCCTTATATATTGTTGAAATGGTGTTGAATTTCTGGTCTATATATAGTCTAGTAAGTCATTTTTTTTTTTTTTCGGTGAGTTGGTACTTTCTTATTCATTCTTTTCATTTCAACCTTCAGATTGGTGTAGTCTTCGGAACTTTTACTATCTCTTTCACTTTGTGGTTTGTTTTTTGTTGTTGTTTCCAGAGGTGTATCTGTCTATTCCTAAGAAGCAAGTACACACTTGCTAGGTCTTAGGTCTTGTTGCCTTCTATCATAGGTGTATACCAAAGTTTTCTTCTTTGACTTCTGTCCTATATGCTCTATGGAAGGTATGCCTGACAAAATAGAATGGAACGAATAGTGTGACCATGCTTTTCGTAACATAAAATCACAATTTTCATAATACAAATACAATTCCTATATTATCAGACTTATGACGACCTTTTCTCATTGTAACAGAGTGCATCAATAAAATGGCATAGGTGGATGTCTGGAACTTTGATGGCGAGTACCATCCTATTTTAACAAGAGCAGAACGTTATCTGATGCTGAGTTCAGGTACTCTTTGGTTCAGGGAGAGAGTGGTTGTCATTGGTATGGACTTTAAATAAATTACAAAAATTCCTGGTAGGTACCAATTTTAAATTATACACAGATCAAAAAGCACTCACATAATTAAACACTTTTAAATCTTCAAACGCACATCTTACTAGATGGTTGTTACAACTTCAGGGTTTTGATTTCGACATTCTTCCGATAGCAGGAAAGGACAATGTCATAGCAGACACCTTGTCTAGAGTTATGTACTGACTAATATTTAGTTTTATATAACGTATTTCACGTGGAACAAATTGTGATAGGGTGTTTTGTGATAGAGTTTTGTCACAAGAGGTACTATAGGAAGTATAGTTCACTATGCATACATAGACCACGGTGTTTAATATGGATGATCACAGTGATGGGACAAAATACTTACTTATTTATCCATGTCTTGCATTACTTGCAGTACTATTGTATTATTTGATTGCAATTGTTTGTATATGTCATTTCATTTGTTGATATATAATCATGAGTTAGATTAGCGGTGATCTTACAAATCTGATCTCGCTTCATCTGGTAATTGCCTGTCTGAAAACTATGTTTTCAGTCGTTCACGGGGGAGGGGGGGTAATGTGGCGTTGGCTATTGCACGCCACATGTCAGAGAACAACCAAGAGTTTGCTGCTGGTGAGCGCGGCACGAAAAAGATTTATCGCTATGTGTATTGCGCACATGATGTAGAGAGTTCGGAGATAGAAACGGACAGAGCTAGTGTTTACCCTGAAGGGTTGGCTTGTGTTTTCTACCAGATGGTAGATATTTGTAAAATGTTCAATGGACAATGTCTTCAAAGACATCCATGTTTACTGAAATGAAATTATCAAATGAAATGTGATCAGATAGTGTTTACGTGGAAACACTGGTTGAAGAATTGGATGAAATTAACCTGTCTTGCAATGCCATGTGATGATGTCCAGTATACGTTGATTAAATGTTGAAATGTCAACAGAGTTTGCAAGTCGATATATTTCCCGTTGATTTGGGTCATTGGAATTACAGTTACCTAGTTTGATTGTGGCTGTTATGAACCTTGAGGACACTATATCTAATAATCCTAGACACAGTTGAAAACGAGCATACGACTCAACTGAATAGTATAAACTTATGACACCACAGGGACAATACATTCTTTATCATTTTAAGTGGTCCGTGTGATACTGTAAACATTTTCAGTAGTCTATGAGATGCTGTAATCATTTTATAGAGTCTTGAAATCATCCACACACTTCCAGGGATTCCCCCTGTGGTGAAACTTGATGAGAACCCAGCATTGCACACTAAGCTTGGAGAAGTTGAGCCCCATATGTGATTCTTTGGCTTTGACCTGGTTGACTGCATGCAGGAGGATCTCACAATGGACTCAGTGATAGGCAGGAGAAGCTGAGAAGTGGCTCTGTGCAGGACGTGACAATTCCTTGAGAGAGCCCAGAACCAGACCAAAGTATTTTAGCTCTGTATCAATGGAGAGCCCCCTTGGATGGCGAGGAATGCACAGTATGCCACACGCTTCTTATTCCTAGCTTGGGATCAGATGTGAAGATCCTTTAAATGCATGCCAAGCTGGAGGAACTGGAGCTCATGACTTCAACTCAGCACATTTTGGAATGGCAGAAAAGCCACAGGAAAAGCCTAGATCTACAGTGTAGACAATACCAAGGAGTCTTCAGCTTGGTATTGGCTGCAAAAGAGCTAGAAGCTCAGCAGCCCTAGTTAAACAACAGCAACAATACCTTGTGTTATTCCCAGGGCTCTCTGAAGATATAAAGAAAGAACAGCAGCATTACTCCTACAAGGCACACCAAAATAAGCAACCAGGTTGTGCATTAAGCTAGTTACCTGACCATGTAGACATCTTAAGCTAGTTACCTGACCATGTAGACACCTTAAGCTAGTTACCTGACCATGTAGACACCTTAAGCTAGTTACCTGACCATGTAGACACCTTAAGCTAGTTACCTGACCATGTAGACACCTTAAGCTAGTTACCTGACCATGTAGACACCTTAAGCTAGTTACCTGACCATGTAGACACCTTAAGCTAGTTACCTGACCATGTAGACAAACTGCTGCAGAAACCACCACTGCTAGAGCACATAAAGTGCCTTGGTTTAGAATTCCACCAACAGAAGTTCTCGTCCCATCCTCGTGAAGGAGAGGACCAACAGAAGTTCTCGTCCCATCCTCGTGAAGGAGAGGACCAACAGAAGTTCTCATCCCATCCTCGTGAAGGAGAGGACCAACAGAAGTTGTCGTCCCATCTTCGTGAAGGAGAGGACCAACAGAAGTTCTCATCCCATCCTCGTGAAGGTGTGAAACAGAGATATTCACTAAATCATTCCATCTATCAAGATAGTGTATCTAATGTTATGCACATTTCTATCATGTCCTCAACTTATGTTTTCACTGTGATCTTCCTCATCTCTATTATCTGATGATAAGTATAAAGAGCACATGATAAGGACTGGTCCTTCTTCGCTTTGATCATTTCCTTAACCTCCTCCTCCCAGCATTGTGTTGATGAGGAGGAATAAACTATAATGTTGGCACCATTCACCCACAGACCTTAGGTTGTGGACCACTGCTGCATATATTCTGTGACTGACTTTATCTGACGGTTGCTTTGTAATGCTAATCCATGTACAGGCACATCTTATTCTTACCTGACCTCCACTACAACATTGGTGCATGTGTCACCCACTACAGTCGGAACACGAGGAGAAGTGAATGCATCATCCCAAGAGCATGGAGAGGGAAGTGATGAGGTAGTCTCTGTGCTTCGATTTCTGTTGTACTGCCAACAAACCTGGGTCAGTTATAGAATAAACAGCACAAGTTATTGCAGCTATTAAAAAAGCATAGAAAAATGACTGTAATACTGTCTAAACTATTGATTATAAATACTAATGACAAAAATACTGACTAATAAAAATAGTGACTAATGACTGATTGTGTAACAGTGATTATTTCACAGAATGAGAGCAGCCATACGGAAGGTTTCAGGACAAGGAGGTCAGATCTGGAAATAGACCAATGTCATAAATGTGACCTAGATCACAGTGTAGTGAAAGTTCTGTTTCTGTTATTAAATCTGTGTTTAGAAGCACCTGAAGATTCACATGGTTCATTGTTTATGTCATCTAAATGAACTAATCTCTGAACTCACAGAGATAGTGTACGTCTATAGCTATATAAATCTTTGTAATATCAGCTCATGTTACCAGTGAAATACCAACAAAGAAAGAAATAAAGAAAGTCACAAAGCCTGTAAACAATGGAAATGCAGCTGGTCCAGATGGCATTCCAGCAGAGGTCATCAAAACAGATATTGATACCTCCAAAGATATAATTTACAAACTACTTGGTAAAGTCTGGGAGAGAGAAGAAATATCAGCAGAATGGAAGGAAGGTAATCTGATTAAGCTGCCTAAGAAGGGAAATTTACAAGAGTGCAAAAACTACAGAGGTATAAAGTTACTATCAGAGCCATGAAAAACATTAAACAGGATCATCCTGGGTAGATTAAAAGAATGAACAAACGGACTTTATTTACAAAGGATTTTATCCCCACATGTACTTTAAGTGTACAGAGGAAGTCAAAGGGAAAATAAGAGAGAAGAAAATGGCATGCAAACAATACTTAGGAGCTAAAAACACAGCAGGACAAATAGAGAAATATAGAGAATATGTGATACTCAGAACAGAAGCAAAGAACAAGGTGCTAGCAGCAAAACAGAAGTCCTGGGAAGAATTTGGAGAAAAGCTAGAAAAAGATGCGCAAGAAAACCAGAAATTGTTCTATAAGACCCTAAAGAACATGAGTAAGGAAAAACAATGCCCTCTCAAATTTATAAAGGACAAGCAAGGCAAATTGCTTACTGCCCCGAAGGAAGTAATGGAAAGATGGAAAGAATATTTCTCAGAACTCCTTGATGGTGAGCAAGGTCAAGCATCAGAAATGATAACCACTAGCACAGAAGAGAAAACCAATGATGGTGAAGATGACATAAAGATGGAAGAACTGAAGGCAGCACTGGAGAAAATCAAGATGGGCAAAGCAGCAGGGCATGATGGTATAACACCAGAAATGGTTAAGTACATGGGAGCATCAGGCGACCTATTACTCTTAAGGGTCCTACAGGCAGCGTGGTGCAACAAGACCATACCAAAGGACTGGGAGATTGCAATCATAAAACCAATTTTCAAAAAAGATGACAATCAACAATG